>JAGFNQ010004295.1:791159-884935 GCA_024364735.1 Boesenbergia rotunda
CATAGGCCAAAACTGCTTGCTTCTACAGGGAAAATACGATCCATGTAAACCCACTTCCAAGTTTCAGAATAAAAATAATGCTCACAATATGGCAGTGTATCCATGTTCCTGTGAATGATTACGGCAATAGCATATGTGAGCAAGGAGTCCTGAAATTTGAAACTCCCCACAATGACAAAATTTTTTTCCAAATCAACAATGTATGAAGTGCCCCATGTTTCTACTTCCATTTCTGATTGAGAGTAAGGGTGAACCTTATAAGCTCTAGCTTTCTCTCTCCTTGAATCTATTTCTTTTGTAGCATGAGGTGTCAAAGCAACATGTCATTTGGAGACTTCCTCTCTACGGTTAAAGAACCATTGAGCAACTTTTCTTCTGGTATTATCAATTAACCTGTTTATGGGAAGCTCACGTGTAGACTTGAACAAAGCATTTAAGATCTCCACACAATTCATTGTAAGCATTTTGTACCTTCTCCCAGTAAAATATGCATTTGCCCACCTTTTAGGGTCAATGTTCTGAAGCCACTTATGAGCATCTGGATATTTTTCAAGCATTGTTTGCATTATCATATCATATTGGAGTGTTGTGTTGGCTCATGCTGCTGCCCAAAACAAATCTAAAGCAGCCCTACTTCCAGTATCAGTTACCATATTACAAGACATGTGGTGGCAACAAAAAGCATGATGTGCGTTTGTGTAGACTTTTCTAACTGCTGATATAATGCCCCGATGTCTATATGATACTATGGTGATTGAGTGATCATCAACAACAAAGTGCCTCTTGGTATGCTCCAAAAACCACTTCCATGCAGACTCACATTCAACTTCAGCAATTACAAAGGCAACTGAGAGAACATTGTCATTACCATCAATAACCGTAACAATCAACAATACACTCGGATACTTTCCTCTTAGGTGTGTGACATCAATTCCGATAACTCTACGCAAATAAGACCTGAACACCCTTCTGCAAGCACTAAAACCCCTAAAACACCGCTGGAACTGATTGTCACCATTCCTGCATAGTGCCACATAAGTTTCAGGATCTCTAGCTCTTAACTCACGCAGATATTGTAGAAGATCTTTATATGCCTCATCATAATCTCCGACAACCTTTTTCAATGCTTTCTCCCTAGCTATGTATGTTTTTCTGTATGATATGGTCACTCCAAATCTAGCTTTAATATCTGATATAATCATACTTGGTTTGTATTGTTCATTATAAAGAAATTGCTCTTCAACAAAAGAAGCAACAAATGATGAAGAGCATGCATGATGATGAACACTTTCCCTAACAGTTCCACATTGATGTTTTTACATATTTTGTAACAGTAAACTCTACTTCCCCCCTTGCTACTACTCTCCATGTACATGGTTGGTTGAAGCACACTACTTTAACTCTATTTTTTCTAGTGTCAACTGGGATATATCTTATATGCGTAACCATGACATGCTTGACAAGTGCATTCTTGAATTCTTCTCTAGATGGAAATATCTGCCCACAAAAAATTCATGCTCATCTCTTGCCTCTCCCTCTCCAATTGGCCCAGCAAGCAATCGAGAATTCAAAATATAAGGATCTTCAGCTAATGGAAACTCCTCCTCTAAGTCATTGTACTGATCTGGGAGGAATTCATATTGCTCAATCTGCATATCATCAGCATGGAATTCTAGTACACTTGTACTGGGTTGTAATTCATCTCCATTTCGGATTTCAATTTCTTCCTCCCCACTCCAGGTTGGCTTAAAGAATTCAACAACTCTTGTAGAATAATTCAGACCCTCATCTTCTAGATTAGTTGTTTCTTCATTTAGATCAAATGTCAAATTCCTTGTAATTCTATTATCACCATACTGGGAAGATCATGGAATATTATTACTGGCTATTTCTGCTCCATTCCCCATGATAACATTATCATCAAGAGTATTCTATATCTCAGAGAGAATTTCGTTAACAACATTATCATCCCTGAAAAATAAATTACAATTACATTTAGAAAACTTTGACAATTATAATCAAGAGCCTGAAATCATAAGATTTCAGGCCCTGGGAGGGCCTGAATTCCTTTTATTTCAGGCCCTCCCAGGGCCTGAATTCAATCAATTTCAGGTCCTCCTAGGGTCTGAATCTTTTGATTTCATGAACTCCCAGGGTTCATGAATCTTTCAATCGAGTTCATGAATCTTTCAATCGAGTTCATGAATCTTTTGATCTCATGAACTCCTAGGGCCTGAAAGTTTAAAAAATTTCAGAGAACCCTAATTATATAATGCATGACACCCTTAGAGTCCTTCTCCAAACATAAAAATTGTAAAAAGAGTTTATCATGTATAAAACTAGGTCTGATACCATATCAAAAATGACAATCATACGTACATTACTATTTCTATTTGTTATCAAACTGTTGTTTGCTTTTTCTCCTTCAACACCTATCTTCCTCAGGTGCGTTGGTGATGAATCCAATTGTGCAACGTAGAAATATATATGTCCTTCGTGATTTATCGACTTGTGCAAGGTATAAATATATATATAGGCTGAAAAACAATCGACTCCATGTCCATCCGACCCATAAATTAATATTATACTGATAAAGTGGTTCGAAAATCTCTAAATATGAATCGAGAAAGCTTTCACTTGGCGGGATAGGTATAATTGGAAGGACACTATATGGGATGCGTCTTTTGGTAAAAAAGAAACCATGGTACTTATTTTGGTAATTATCAAATCTTGGATACGTCCTTTGGTAAAATATCATAATTTTTTTGTTGAATAATATAAGTTGATGTATCTGATATTCAATTTTTTAATAAATATGAGTATAAAAATGAACTCGATCAATTTATCCGTGCCTCCCTTCCGATCCTCCTTCAAATTAATCGTGATTCTCTGCTAAAGCCCCAAAACCCTTTCTCCTCATCCTCCGCTCCTTCTGCTCATACAGCCTCCTTTTGTTTTCTCTGTGAGATCCTCGCCTCCTCCAGCCCTCCCTCCGTCGATTGCGCTTCGACGATGCTGACATCAGCATCTCCTCATAGGATGTGGAGGTCGTGCTCAAGCTCTCTTTCTCCTAGCCTGGTGTCGCCGTCGCCTTCTTCCGCTGGGTGGGATCCCACTACCTCAGCGACCAACACTCACCCTACGCACGGAACCTTGTGGTCGACCTCCTCGGCAAGAACCTCCTTTTCGATTCCATTTGAAAATCTATCCACTCCATGCAATCTGAGGGACTTCTCTCCATGCCTGGTGATCTTGATTTTTGGTACCGCCACATCTCCAAAGGTGCATGGATTACTGTAGATATGCCTCTCCATGCCTCTTCATATCAATTATTAGCATGTCATCGTTTCTCGATACCATCATGGATTCCACAGGTCGGGAGCATCATAGAGAGGCTGCAAATATTTTTTTCCAGATTGTTTTGATTACTGCATTTCTCTGGAAGCCAAGCCACAGATTGCTAATGCCATGTAAGGTAAGCAAATATAGATGTGCATTTCGAGGAATTCATGATTTCTCGTTTAATTTGCCAGGAAGAAAAGGAAAGCAAGAGTAGTGAGAAATTTAGGAGCAAGAGAGGAGTAAATGGAGGAGCACAGAAGGGAAAAGAGGCCAAAAGGTGAAATTTGAGGAGCCCCCTAAAGGAGTTATTCATGTGAGAACCAGGAGAGGGGAAACAACTGATAGCCACAGCCTCGCAGAGAGAGTAATCAATATAATCTACATCTTTGTATATGCTTGTTTATTATCTTTGCAGATGATAATATTAATTATTCAAGACTCTGCTTTTAAAAAAAATGTTCAAGTAAGAAGGGAGAAGATAAGCGAAAAAATGAACATTCTACATGCAAAGTCTTGTTCCTGGGTGTGACAAGGTAATTAGACATCTACGTGAAGCTCCATTATTTCTGTTGAATGTAAATTTTTGGATTAAAAATTTATGGTGATGTTCAATAGATAAAAGGATAATAGTTGATCTTGGAGTTGATTATCAACTACATGCAATGCTTATAGAATCAGATTGATGATGAACCAGGCAGCAGACAAATTGAACCTGGGGTGATCGGCCCGGCCCCACGGAAGTTTCCCATCGATCACCAGGGTAAATCGGGAAGCGCTCGCGGTGGTCAGTCTAGAAGCCCAGCGTCCTAGGGTTCGCGTCCCATTTGGAGGAAAAATTCCTGTAAAATGCGCCGTAGCTGAGGATCGAACCGCGGATGCCTGGGTTAACAACTAGTGACCTTACAGAATCAGATTGAGGAAATTAACAAAGGTGATCACGAATCTATTCATAGCACTGTCTTATATATATGTCTAACATCTACTTTGACCTAAACAACTTCAGATTCTCTCCATGAAGCTTGTTTCCATGAGTTCATTAACTAGCATCGACCTTGATAGCCCCATGGATCAAGCAAAGGTCACAAAAAATTCAAACCTATAAATTTTAAGAAATTTTTGAGTTGTATAAATAATGCAGCTTGACCATACTTAATGGCTTGTATTCTTTAGGCAATACCAGGGCATGTTACTGTAAAGCCTATTAGAAAAGATTACAGTAAAACCTATTACAAACCAATTTGTTGATAAACAAATGAGCATATGTGAGCCTATTAGAAAGGTTTTACACAGTATGAGGAATGCCAAGTTTAGATGCGAACTTTTGATTCCTTTAGTTCTTTCTTCCTTTGTATTTATCATCTCTATTGTGTTGGAAAACATTGTCCTTCTGTACTTTTCATTTCTTTACCATTTCTTTCTCTGTACTTTATCATCTTCTGTGTTGGAGAACATTTGTGTTTTATTGTTCATGGTGTTCAATGTCTATTTCTCATTTCTTGTGTTTTAGAATAGTAGCAACTCATGGAAAGATGGCATTACGTACTCCTATTTTCCTTTTGATCCTTATACTTAGTCTTTTCCATGCATTTGCACAACAGGAGCAAACTTACCCAATATGACTGTGATACTCATAATAACTTGCATTTGACATCACATACATGGCATGCTTACCCAATATGATTGTGATGGCGCCAGCTGATGAAGCTGTAAACCTCTTGCTGCGGAGCTTATAAGAAGGTTGGCAAATGCATGAGATTCTGATCACTGTGGAGGAGGGTTCCATTGGAGCTTTCGGTCCTTGTGTGGGCTTCTTGATAAGCAACTCAAAGTAACTTCTTTTCAACAAATTTAATGAACATTTTAATCTTGTAATTGTTCTTGAACTTTTTAATCTGTTGATCTGAAATTTGATTTTCCTTGCAGGCAAGGTCAATCGCCATGGATCACCTATGGCTATGGACCAAACTGAAGCGTTGGACTTAGAACTAGAAGTTAGTGAAATGGTGTCAATCTGTTCTACACAATCACTAGCAAAACATATTCAATAGGTTTTTAACTATATATGAGTTAGTGTAATGTGATATTTTGTAATTTGTTCTGTACAATCACTATCAGTTAATAAGTAATATCTTGTTTTTATCATATTGTTGCATATTGAAGGGTAGTATTCTTATTGCCTTTTCATGAGTAACTCTAAGTTCAAACTTATATTCTTATTTGTTGCAGTTCAAGTATATCTAAACGGTCTAATTTAGCGACGGGATGAATTATGATGATGTTTAAATTTTAAATTTGGATTATATATTTTAAATAAATATTAATGATAATTGTATAGTATTTTAACTATAGCGCGCATTGCATGTTATGAATGCTATTAACTACAGTATGTGGTGTGTGTTGCGAATGCGGTTAACTGTAGCGCGCTGCATGCTGCGAATGCTCATAACCGCTGCATGCACCGCATGCTGCCAATGCTATTAATCGCAGCGTACGGCGCATGCTGTCGATGTCTTATAACTTTTAACAGTTTACAGTTGTGCAATGTGCGATGTGGGATAGCAAAATCACACGTTGCAAAAAGTCAAATTTATTATAGTGAGTACAAAATTTTGCATGTTCTAAAACTCTGAATGTCGTGCACTGCAACACATTTTGGCATGAGCAACAGTTGTACGAATGAGATTGGATATTTTAGCTTGGCACACTACGGAACACTATTTCTGAACATTATGGAACACTATTTCTGCCTGCAGTGTGCCAAGCTAGGATATTTCATATATGTGGACCTTAACTCCTCTTATGTGTTTGTAAAAAGAAATAACAAACGCAATGAAATCACAGTGGTAGATGGGAAGGATGCCAATCTTACTGAATCTTTTGGGAGGTTGTTGGAGTATTTACTAATTATTTTCAGAACCAACTTAGTTAGTTTGGTTAGTTTATTCAAACGATGCAGCATGATCAGCTAGTTCGGTTTCCCATGGCTGAGGATATTGAGGAGGCGCTCTTGACATAGGAGATCAACGTGTCCCGAGCTCAAATGGCTATGGATCGAGATTTTTTAAGCAAACTTGGGACATTGTCGGAAGGGATTTTTCTGATACAGTCTTGCAAGTCTTCAACAACAAGAAGCTACTTAAGAAATGGAACCATACTTTGATTTTCTCTAGTCTTCCCATACCAGCAAAGTGATAGATTATAGACCTATCTCCTATTGTAGAGTCTTCTATAAGATATTATGGACAAGTTTTTACACCCAGTCACAATCTACATTTGTAACGAGCCAACTCATTATAGATAACATTCACTTGGTTTAGGAGTTTTTCAGGGAATACAATTGAAAGAGATTGTCTTTGACGTGCATTGTGAAGATTGACTTACAAAAGACATTTGACTCGGTCCACTAGGATTTCTTGAAGGAGGTTCTTCTTGGGTTGCAGTTTCTAAGGAGGTTTATAGATTGGATTATAGAATGTGTGATCACTACCTCATACTCACTTGCCATTAATGGAGGAACTTTTGGGCTATTCCGGAGAGCTAGGGGGCTACGGCAAGGAGACCCACTGTCACCATATCTATTTGGAATATATATGGAAATCTTTGGGAGACAAATCCTGCATTGTATAGTTGGTTCGACCTTCAGACTTCACCCTCAATGTGCGCCTCTGGGACTAACTCACTACTTTATATTGATGATCTCCTTCTATTAAGTAAAGTGTTGGAATAGTTCGGGTATGGCTCGGCGGGTTTCCTAAGCGAACACAGGGTCGAACATGAGAGACCTCTCCATGTCTACGGATTAAAAATTTAATTCGAATGGAGACCCGTCTCCCAAACGACCGTCTCGTCATCGTATCAATTGATTCAAGTTATAACTTAGTCAAACTCAAAAGTAAGACCTTGTAACTTTCCGAATCAATTGACTGCGGAAAAGACGACGAGCGGACCGCCGATTTTTGTGTTTATCTTTGGGGTCCATGACATAATTAATTATCATACAATTAATTGACAAACAATTAACGAGCAATGATAACTAAT
Source organism: Boesenbergia rotunda (assembly GCA_024364735.1). NCBI lineage: Eukaryota > Viridiplantae > Streptophyta > Magnoliopsida > Zingiberales > Zingiberaceae > Boesenbergia > Boesenbergia rotunda. The sequence continues at coordinate 798,540 of JAGFNQ010004295.1, forward strand.
TAATAACACAAGCAATAACAATATATCACATAAAATGATAGGAACTAATAAGGAGCCAAAGAGAGATATACCTCGTCTTTTACCTCGTAGTCTTCTATCATATGACCCTCCCTTCTTGGACGTCATGTGGGCAACGATCTACCAAGACACGGAGTCACGAAGGCTTGCTAAGATCACCTCCTTCACACCTCTTGCATGCGCCAACACAAAACCCCACCTAGGGGTTTGCTTGCGCCGGCCACCTCCTCCACCGAAACCCAAGGAGCTTCGGCCACAAGGAAGCTGAGGTGTAGGAGGATAGGAACTGATGAAGAAGGAAAAAGAAGATGAGACAAACTCCTTCTTCTTCCCAACACAATACCCGCCGGAACCCTACTTCTCTTCTCCTCAATCACCGGCGCCAACAAGGATGAAGGAACCTATTTGTCGCGATGCCTTCTGCTCTAGCTGCGCACGCAAGGAGGAAGATGTGAAGGAGAAACCAGAGAAGTAGGAGAAGAAGAGAGACTTCTTCTCCTCACAGCACGAACCACAAGGATCCGCCTCACCTTTCCTTCCAGCACAAGGTGATCCTCCTGATGGAAGCAAGGAAAGAAGATCAAGGTGAGAGAAAACCTCCTTTCTTCTTCCCTACACCGACCAACTTACCAAGAGGAGAAGGGAGAAATGGGGGGGGGTGGTGGATGATCATCATTACCTTTTCTGACCTATGGTATATATAGGCTACGATACCATGGGAATTGTCTTGCCACTAATGGATCCAATCCGATCCATTAATGGAATCCATTCACTAAGGATCCTATTGACTTCCTCACCAACCCCATATTTCATATGGCTCCACCTATTTGAGCACATCCATCTCCAGTATTAGATATCAATGCCGTGATTAATTTATTACTGAAATTTTATTAATCAACTCTTGATCTTGACTAGTACCACTCAACCTTTTCATCATGTTGGACCATAATCCACTTGCAAGATTTAACATGATGAACCTTATGAGCTCATCAAGGGGCATCATCATCCCGACTCACCAGGACACGGATTCCGTCAATAATCAATGCACACCATGCAAATAATATTGTTTCCCAGCTTACCGGACCTATCGATTTAGCAGAATAAATCTCACCCATTGGTAAATAAAAAAATAATAATTAAATACACGTGCCCGTATTATATCAAGATTTAGAGATTGTACTCCATAATAAAATTGAGGTCTAATCCAATTATAAAGTCAGTATAAATTAGATGACCTCTATTTTGGTCCTGTTCAATACACACAAAGTGCACTAGTATAATTCTATGGTTAAGACAAACACACCTAATTACACTACAACCATCCCGATGGTTTGTCCAACTCCATCTCGGTTGTGAGCCTCTTCTTATACTCTGCAAGGACTGATAACATGATCTTCTGTGCGTCACCACACATCATGTTATCTACAATGCAAAGTATCAAACATTTTATGCATATACTAATATAAATATGCAACTGTGATTATGTGATTTCTTTCAAAATGCAGATATTCTTATACAAAAGCAAGACTTTTAGTATACATCCTAACATAAAGGTGATTAGAATTCAGCTGTTGCATTATCTACCTGTTTGCATGAATTTGGAGAAACAATTGGTCTTCAAGTTAACACACTGAAATCCTACATCAATTTGGTTGGAGTTGAGGATAGGATCGGCATGAGGTTGCTGTCTATCATGGATTTTCAGGAGGGAGCTATACCGTTTAGATATCTTGGGATATCTCTTGCAGTTGAGCAAGTTCGAATTTTGAATTATAGCCCTCTCATTGATTCCTTAGTTTGACGTGTTAATGGATGGTCGAGGCACACTCTATCTTATACAGGCAAGACGCAACTTATTTCCTTGGTGCTTTAAGGTGTGGAATGTTTTTGGAAGTCCATCTTGCCCGTGCTTTTGGGAGTCATGGACACTATCTATAACATTTGTAGGTATTTCTTGTGGACATTTAAGCATCCTTTATTTCTTAGATTGATATGGGTAAACCACAGGAGAAAGGAGACTCGAGATTCCGGGAGTTAAAGAGTTAAAGCTTAGCTATGCTAGCTAAGGTACTTTGGCAGATTAAGGTGGTAGCAGATGCTCTTTGGATCAAATGGGTCCAACATAGGTATCTGAGGAGTGTAGATGTGTGGTCCTGGGAAGTAGCCTCTGTAGGACCTGTTGGGACCGGGTGCATGTTGACATGGATGCGGGTTCGTAATTTTAAAATTAATTACATGCAGCGGAAGGTTTAGCGTAAATAATTTGAAAAATTATTTAACCACACATCTAAGCATGCAACTTTATCTTGTGTAGACATGATCATATATTTATAATTTTGCAGAAATATAAACTAATTTATGTATTACCTCGCGTAACTCGAAGGAAGGGACGAGATCCAACCATAAGCGTCCCTTGGAAGCTCCGCCTCTATTCGCGTCCACGCCGAGTATCTTCGGGATGACTTCGCAAAGCCACGAGTTTCGTGTTCTCGAGAACTACTAGATTCTCCGAGAACGCGACAAGAAAAACCAAGAGAGAAGTAATCACATCGAAAAACTCACTACCAAGGTTGGCTGGAATCACAATTCCGGCGAGAAGGAGGAAGATGACTTGCGCCCAATCCCAAGGTGATGATGGCTGGAGAGGAAGATCGTCCCAACGGAAGAACTTCGTCGCCTCGGTGCTTCTCCTTGTGCTCACGGCAAGAAGAAGGGAGAAGAACCTTGTGGCCGACCAAGAGGAAGAAGGGAGGAGAGGGAGAGAGCCCAGGCAAGAATACTTCGATTATTTTCCAAGCCTTCTCTTGGGTCCTTTATATAGTGGCATCTCAACCATCAAGCCTCTCAAAAAAAAGAGACTTATTCCATCATGCCAAGTTTTATCATATTTTAATTCATGATAAAATCGACCAAGTCTCATTTTTTCTTATGGAATAAATTTTCTTATCATGGTAAATCAATCCATGATTGATTTTATAAAATAAAATAAACTAATCCATGGTTCATTTTAATTTCCATGAAAAATAAACCAAACCTTGGTTTATTATATAAAGATTTATATCATCCATAATTTTATAAAACAAACCACACTTGGTTTATTTTATAAATTGAACCAAAAACTTGGTTCTCTCCCTTTGTTGTGGCCGACCAAGCAAAGAGGATGGAGACCCTCTTTGGCCGGCCCATCCAAGCCACGCCCCAATGAATTAAACTTATTTAATTCATCTATTAAGTCTTCAAAAGACTTAGACATTTTACGCTTCCGATGCGTCTCTGAAAAATTCAGATTCGACTTATGGCTTAACCAAACCTAATCTCTCTTGATTGGAAAATCCAATTTTCAACTCGTTTTAAATCCCTCGGATTACTCGTAGTGCGTGTGACTAAATAGGCTTTCGATTTATGTTGGCCGTCTATAATTAATCAATTATAGAACGATCATGAGTGGCACCTAGTAGTACATCATGATCCCCAATTAATCGAAAGATCAACGGTTGACCTTAGAAACAATTCTGAAACCCTTCAGCAGCTATAATGTATCGTGCCCCATTCCCTTCACCATCTTATACCCACTTGGTTCAGGACATGGTCTATGCGTGTCAGTCCCCAGTAGGCTGACTACGTCACACCTAGCCCAAGTAACGTTTTCTCGTCCTACGGATTCTAATTACTCTCATGTATTTAAGAGATTCATACTCTGAACATGTCATGCTCTGGCTAGAGGCTTCGAGTAACAATCCGACGATAGGCCTTGGGTATACATCTCCTCGAAGGAGTGGTGAATCCTTTGTAGGCTGTTCAAACATCTTCGGGCACTTCGGCTTATACCCAATCATCCTGGGTCCGCACCTCCTTGGAGATGCTTGCTTAAGATGTCAAAGTATAAGTCTCCATGACCAAGATGACTTGAACACCGCAAGTCAAAGGAACATTGCACTTAAGCTGCAGTAAGAACTTCATTGACATATCTATATGTAGACTACCATATGAAGTTTTACAGCCAGTCACTCCAATGAACTAGTTCCCTTAACTAGCATTCATGTTTATCTCCGGACATCCCAATGTCACCAGCCAGTGAGAATCAGCTGATTAGAGAATAACTCATGCTAGTCTTAACAGAATTGATAGTGTCCGTATTTATCAATTCATCGACTAAGGAACAATTTCAATACTTCACAATTGCACATGTAGAGATAATCACTAGTTGTGAATTCATCACAAATTCTCTCATGCTATGAATTGTATTGCGGGCATTCAGTAAATAAGTTTAAGATCTCAATCAAATACATAAACATGTATACTCAAATAGTGAATATTCATTTAATAAAATAAATGATTACAATCATAAGGCGATTGCCTTAGGACATTTTTCTCATATCACTAACAGGACCGGTGTCGTCGATAGAGGGGGGGTGAATATCGATCGTAAATCTTTCTCGCGGAAATCGTAAACTTTTCGAATCTTCGTTCTAGACTCAGCGTTAGTGCAGCGAAAAATAAACAGAACGAAGAAAACACAACACAGCGCACACGGGATTTTTTACTTGGTTCCCAACCCCCCAAGGTCAGTACATCTAAGGCCTAGGCACGAGAACACCCGTCCACTATTGGTCTCCTTTCTGGACTTTCCGGAGGCGGAGAAACCCGTCTTACAGCACAGAAGTACAATCAAAAAGATAATAATAAATTGAATGCGGAATAATAAAAGCAAACCGAACAAGCAAGAGTTGAAACTCGACCGATCTGGACCTCCGAAGTGCCGCGCATTTCCTCCTGGAGCCTCCCGGCCGTAGAGCCTCGTCTTTAGCACTTTGTTGTCGGTCAGAATGTTCAGAATGGATCTCAGAAGTTGTGTTTGAAGCTGAGGGGTCGAAGCCCCATTTATATGCTTCATACGGGCGCCTGTGATGATGGGGGCGCCCCTATGGACTTGGTCAAACTTTATCTCTGCGCCGAACTCGTCGCAGCTGATAAAACTTTTGACCAGGGTGCCTTGGACCTCCCGGGCGCTTGAATGAAAGCTTATCTCTATTTTGAACTCGAAACAGCAAATACAGCTTTCAACTTGGGTGCCTGTATCATCCCGGGCGCCTGAATGGAAGCATATTCTGCCTTCTTCACGAAACTGCCATTTTGTTCTTTGAGCCAGGCACCCCTATTGATGGGGGCGCCTGGATGCTATTGGGCGCCCCTATTGATGGGGGCGCCTAGCCTCTTAGGTTCCAGCCCAGTTTGCCTGCTTTGTCTTCGGTTCTTGGTACCTGCAAGATACACAAATACAAAGCAAATATACACACAATATTAACCTTAAGGACTTGGTTCTGACTTCGGATTTCCACGAAACCTTAGGTTGAACCGACGCAAGTTCTCACCCCCGAGAACGCGCCTTTCACCTACTCCATTCAGGAGACGGTTGCCACCCAGTCCTTCGGGTGGACTTTTGCTTAGCTTCCGATACTCTCGGATCTCGAGACATCCGAATCCCAACCCGTCTCTACTTCTGTCCTTAGTCATCGCTCAGCTAAGTTGCTTAATCCCTCGGACCAAGACTTCATGCCCAAACCCTAAGTCCAGGACTTCGGTGCCCAACCCTCGGCCAGGTCTTCGTGCCCAATTCCTCGAACCAGGTCTTCGGTGCCCAACCCTCGGCCAGGTCTTCTTGCCCAATCCTCGACCAGGACTTCGTGCCCAACTTCCGGTCAAGTCTTTGGTGCCCAGCCCTGTGCAAGGACTTAGTGCCCAATCCATGATTAGGACTTAGTGCCCAATTCTTCGAACCAGGACTTATTGCCTAGGTTTGCTAGGACTTTCTTTCACTTTGGTTACTCCTCTCTTAACTCTCCTTCCCTTGTTCAATGTATCACTGACTTAAGTATTTGTCAAACATTAAAACACTTAGAGGAGGACATCACTGATGCAACTTGCACCAACAGCCTCTACAGACTCCCCCTCAATTAAGAAGTTGCTGTTGATACGAGACCGAATTCTTTCGGATGCGAGCTCGCTAGCTGCTGCTGGATACAAACTGGCATTTTGGTTCGCACAAGACGACGGCATGACTCAGGCATATGACTTCTTTATACATCCCGATCCAAAGAAGGTATGAGTATGAACAGTGTGGAAGACTTACTTGCAACCTAGTCACGCTACCACTTGTTGGATACTGACCTTGGGGTGTCTTTGCACTAAAGATAAACAAGAGTACTTGAAGGATAGACAGTGTCATTTTGTCGACAGATCTTGGAGATACAAGATCATTTATTTGTTGAGTGCCCCCTATTGCTAAGTTATGGAGAAGGGAGAGACTGAATTTATATGTGGCAAGAGATGTCCACTTTCAGACGAACTCTAAGGATGTTTAGGAGATGTTATCGTGAGAATAGAGTATTTGTTAGATCGTTACGCCTTGCTAGAGGGGGTTGAATAGCAATTCTCGGTTTGTTCTTCCTACATTGTTAGTGCACAAACGGAAATACAATAAAAACTAAACTAAAACAAACAAACAACGCTAAAAAACCTATTTACGTGGTTTGGAGATGAAGCTCATACTCCACGACAGTCCGTGAGGTGGACGATCCCTCGATCCTTCGGCGGATCACTCCTCGGATGCCCTTCGGTTAGCTCGCGTAGCTCCTTGTGGGTGGAGAAATCTCGCCACAACCTTGAGTACACCTCTGAGCACCTTAGACTACTAATGAGCTCTAGCCAAGCTCATTTCGTCAAGAGCTCCCAGCCCAAACTAAGTTCTCTTAAATAGAACTCAGGGCTGTAACTCACGCTGGCAGTCGACTGCTTCCAGGGTAGTCGACTGCTCCCAGGGCAGTCGACTGCCCCCACTCAGATTTGACCATTGACAGCCCAACGTTCGAATTCTGGCTACTTACCAGTCGACTGCTCCAGGGTCAGAAACCTTCTGTGAGTTTCTGTGTTCACTGGCAGTCGACTGTTATATCACCAGTCGACTGCCCAGCTTACAAACACACTCCTACTCACTCCGAAGACCCTCCTCCATGCGTGCCTTCAGGTACACTCCCTTGGCTTGCCCCTTGAAGTCTTCTTCCACCGGCTATCGTCCCTCGGATGCGCACACAAGTCGTCCCTTGGCTTGCCTCCATGCCACCCTTCACGTGTGCCCTTGAAGTTCACTTCCCGGCTTGCCCTTGGAGTCCTCCTCCCTCGGCTCTCGTCCCTTCATGACTTAGCTGACTCTTCACCAGCAGCCTTGACTGTTGCCTTCGTGCCCTCTTCGTCTTCGGCCCTCGTCCCTCGGATGCACACAAGCCTCCAGCTTGTCTCCATGCCATCCTTCACGTACGTCTCGAAGTCCGCGCCCCTCGGCTCATCATCCCTGCTATACCAAGGTCCCTCGGGTGCACACAAGCCTCCAGCTTGTCTCCATGCCACCCTTCACCGTACCGAAGCCGTCCAGCCAAGTCAATATGTGTAACCTGCACATCCTGCACACTCAAATACACATATTAGATCACAAGGGAAAACCTAACTTAAACCCTTTGCCCAAACATCAAAACTCATGGTCACTCCGGACCATAGATTGCCTCAATAATCTCCCCCTTTTTGATGTTTGGCAATACGTTTAAGTTAGGGAAAACAAATAGTAATAAATAGCAATAACAATGCTAAACAATCATTAGACTTACGTTGCCAAGTCTCCATCTTGGACTTACACCGCCAATGCATATGCAAATGCAAACAATCATGGATCCTATCCAAGGCATCCCCACACCTAACCCTCCAAGTTAGGAATTTTCACCAAAACGGGCTTTTTAAAGCTTCTCCAAAGCTCCCCCTACATTGGACTTACAAAGGCTTTTTAAGAACCTTTCCAAGGTTCCCCTTACGCCAAGAATGGAGCAACCATGCTCCCCATTTTCCTAGACTCCCCATAGACCTAGGATTTCCCACAAAGGCGTGTTTGGTTTCCAAATTAAACCCAACACTTCTCCCCCTTTGCCTAACATCAAAAAGACTCCAACAATATCCCAATTATTGGATCTTTTAATCCCTAATGATCCTAAACACAGTGTACTAGCCCCCCCATACACTTGTTTTTCATCATTTGGACACAAATCAGCTGTTGGATACCCAATCCAGCCCTGACAGTCGACTGCCCCGGGCAGTCGACTGATACTCTGAAAATCAGCTTTTCTGGCCAAATTCAGAAATGCGCCAGAAATTCCACAAATCTCCAAAAATTCCCAAATTTTGTGGAGAGATTTGTGGTACCCATACCTACTTGGGAAAAATACATTCAACAATGTATTATCACCATTCTCAAGTTTGACACAAAACCCAAAACTTTCTATGAAAATTAAGGCAAACAAGAGGCAACCTCCCCCTTAACCTATGTCTTCTCCCAATTTTCAATTTACCAAGGTTAAGTTCTACCCAACTTAACACCAAGTTAAGTTATACCCTAACTTAACATCACACATTCTTTTGTCAAGTTAATCCTAACTTAACAACCCAAGTTTTCTACCCTAGAACCCTCTAGAAAATCCAAAAAAAACCTGGAAAAATCTAAAAATTTGCAAGCACATTTGCTAGGATATACCCTATCCTAGAAAAATATGATTTCATGAAGAATATCAAATGTCCTTGAATTTTGGTACATCTCTAATTTCCTCAAAAAAAATGATCATTTTGTATCAACTTTGAATTCTATCTATAATTCCATGTGTTTGCTAAAGCTTACTATTATAATTTGACACATGGAATTATCCTCAACTCTCCCCTTTTTCTTACGCATTCTCAATATGATAAAATCCCCTTCTTCTTATCTCTTAACCCTAGATAATTATGCACTTATCAATCTTCCTTGAATTCCATGATATCCATATGACCTCATTTCATACAATCACCATTAAATCATGAGGCAAACCTTTAATCGAGGAGCATAAACAAGGATTTTAATTTTAAGGTCATATCCTATTAGACAATCTGCCTCTTCTCCTTAAACCTATGGATCAGTCGACTGCCCATGGGGCAGTCGACTGGCAAAGCTTACAGAATGTTCCCAGTCCCGGACCAGTCGACTGGTCCTGTACAATCGACTGGTATCTGAATTTCAAGTTTTCAGACAGATTTCAGAAATGCCTAATTAATTCCACAAATCTCCAAAAAATTTGAAATTTCGTAGAGAGATTTGTGAAACCTATATCTACTTGGAAAAATATATTTTCAAACAAATGTACTCCAAATCCCAAGATTGGCACGAAATTCATTCTTTCTAAATTGTATCATTTAAACTTATCCCAAAAGTCCTAATTTTGGCCCCTTCTTGATGTATCTTCTCATCTCTGACCATGATACATTTCTAGCACTGAATTATATGGTATTTACCCATTAAATCCTAATTTTATCAAATAGAATCCTATTCTCATCTTTTTCTCCATGAAACTCCTTTTAATGTGCCAATTCTCTAGGATTAAGACTTACCCTAGTCTTCCAACCCTTTGGCACATTTCATCTAATTTCCTAGGAGAAAACCTCTTGAGATCCATTTACCATGGATCCAAAGGCTCTTAAAGCTCCCCCTTGAGCTCTTAGCCCTACCACCTCCCTAGGTGACTCAATCCACACTAGACCACACCGGTGTGTCCCCGGTGATTCTTGCCTACAAAATGAACGCTCTTAACCTTAGACATCTTGTCTTTGGTTAAGTCATTTTCTTTCCCTTTGAATGACACCCCTTGCCATTTTTGGACTTCTCCTTCTTGCCACAATTATATGCTTCTCTAGCATACTTCTTTTCCTTGGCATTGAAGACCTTAGACCGGTATCCCAACCCCGATCTATCATAGTTGGGTTTAAACTACCCAACACCATATCTAACCCTTAGATCTAACCGTGAATCTTTCTAGGGTTTTTTCAATTTATCAAGTCTTGCCCTCAAGGCTTGATTTTCCCTTACTAGACCTTTAACCCTAGAATCATATGTCCACTTTGGACATTCCTAGACCTACCCATCTTCCTAGGCATGTGTCTCCCCTTCTTGGGATTCATGCCTTGATCCTTAGGTCCTAAGGTCTTGGATTTTTCATGATGCATGCTTTTCCTAGGGTTTTGATCTACTTGTTATCCTTACTTCTATCATTATATTTAAAACCATGATTATGCACAAGCAAACAATTTTCATTGATTCTAGCATGCATGGAGGAACTTGAATTTGAATTGCATTGTAATTTAAAGTTAGGGATTACCTCCCTTACCCTTGTAGTTCCTCCTTGTTGTGAGCTTCTCTTCTTCTTTTCCTCCTTCTCCTACCTTCTCAAGTGCTCCATTTTTGAGCTCTCCACTCTTTGGGCACTTCGTGTGGTAGTGTCCTAGCTCACCACACGTGAAGCATCTAATTTTCTTTTTCTTCTCTTGGACTTCTCCATTCCTACAACTCATGTTAGATTTAAACGGAATTGAAATGAGTTTAGGATTTACCTCCTTTTTCTTACCATTTGGACACTTATCCTTGTAGTGTCCTTTTCATTGACCCAAAGCATATGATGTGGTCCTTAGTCTTTGCTTTGGTGGAGGTTGGAGCTTCTTCTTGTTCTTGTATGGAAGTGGGTCTCTCCTCCCCTCAATTCTTGAGATTGATACTTCCTCTTTTTCTCTTGAGAATGTTGATGATTTTTCACTTAATTGGACCACTTCAATTGATGAGGTTGACACCTCTCTTTCTTCTTGATCTTCTCGGGTCGTTGAACTCACTTCTTTGGGTTCTTCTATTGTTTGAGCTAGTGTAGGACTTTCATAAAATGCTACCAATTTGTTCCATAGCTCATGCATTTTGATATTTTCCTACACCACTAATTACATTGTTAGACAAAATATTAAGTAAAATTGCAATTACCTTTTCATTTGCCTTTGATTGATTTTGTTACTCTTGATTCCAATATCTAGGCCTAAGCTTCTTCCGTGCTTATCCTTTGGAATTTCGAATGGCTCTTCAAGCGCAATCCTAAGGTCCCACTCCATTCCGAACCATGTTTCTATCCTTGTCTTCCAATATCCGAAATCTTCATAGTCGTAGAGGGTGGAGTGTAGATGTCATCCCTAGTTTATCTTCCATCATTTTCCTCTAGCTTTCTTGCTCCCTCGGCAGTTAGTCCATAGATGAGCTTACCAAGTTCTGATACCACTTGTTAGATCGTTACGCCTTGCTAGAGGGGGGGGGTAAATAGCAATTTCGGTTTGTTTTCCTACGTTGTTAGTGCGCAAGCGGAAATACAATAAAAACTAAACTAAAACAAATAAACAACGCTAACAAACCTATTTACGTGGTTCGGAGATGAAGCTCCTACTCCACGACAGTCCGTGAGGTGGACGATCCCTCGATCCTTCGGCGGATCACTCCCCGGATGCCCTCCAGCTAGCTCGCGTAACTCCTTGTGGGTGGAGAAACCTCGCCACAACCTTGAGTACACCTCTGAGCACCTTAGACTACTAATGAGCTCTAACCAAGCTCATTTCGTCAAGAGCTCTCAGCCTAAACCAAGTTCTCTTAAATAGAACTCAGGGTTGTAACTCACGCTGGCAGTCGACTACTCCCAGGGCAGTCGACTGCTCCAAGGGCAGTCGACTGCCCCCACTCAGATTCGACCGTTAACAGCCCAACGCTCGAATTCTGGCTACTTACCAGTCGACTGCTCCCAGAGCAGTCGACTGCTCCAGGGTCAGAAACCTTCTGTGAGTTTCTGTGTTCACTGGCAGTCGGCTTTTATATCACCAGTCGACTACCCAACTTACAAACACACTCCTACTCACTCCGAAGACCTTCCTCCACACGTGCCTTCAGGTACACTCCCTTGGCTTGCCCTTGAAGTCTTCTTCCACCGGCTATCATCCCTCGGATGCGCACACAAGCCGTCCCTTGACTTGCCTCCATGTCACCCTTCACGTGTGCCCTTGAAGTCCACTTCCCGGCTTGCCCTTGGAGTCCTCCTCCCTCGGCTCTCGTCCCTTCATGACTTAGCTGACTCTTCACCAGGAGTCTTGACTGTTGCCTTCGCGCCCTCTTCGTCTTCGGCCCTCGTCCCTCGGATGCACACAAGCCTTCAGCTTGTCTCCATGCCATCCTTCACGTACGCTTCGAAGTCCGCGCCCCTCGGCTCATCATCCCTGCTATACCAAGGTCTCTCAGGTGTACATAAGCCTTCAGCTTGTCTCCATGCCACCCTTCACCGTACTGAAGCCGTTCAGCCAAGTCAATATTATAATTTGCACATCCTGCACACTCAAATACATATATTAGATCACAAGGGAAAACCTAACTTAAACCCTTTGCCCAAATATCAAAATTCATTATCACTTCGAACCATAAATTACCTTAACCGTATTAATGAAAGCTCGACACTTGATTTTATCTTCATTAATATACGGTGTAAGGAGAGTTAGAAATAAATGCATCTTGAGGATGAGCAATTGAACGTTGAACGTGTGTGTATATAGGGGTGTACTTTGATATGATATGATGTCAGATATAAATACCCACTATAGATCATTTTCTATACTCTTAACCTATGATCGGATCTTTTTATTATCCAAAAAAAATTAGAATACAGGGTGTCGTAGATATTTATCTCAGTTTTAGCTAGACCCGACTGTTGGTGGTATTATAAAACCTTTAAATTCATAAACTTTATATTTATTTTCAGAACAACAATGAGATATCTCATACTCGAACAAATAAAAACTCTACCCGTATTAACAGAGGACAATCATACTCCTCTCCCCTCTACAAGTGGTGGCAACACAAGCTATGTATAGATTTGCATTACAATGGCATGGCCTCAATATGAACAGAAGACAGTACCCGCTAATTCACCCGCGTCGAACATGTATCATACAGAGAAAATTCCGAAACTTGAAGATGATGGATGGTACAATGAAAAGAGAACCGAGAGTTCATTCTTGGAAGCAACAAAGAACATGTCATGGACACATAGCAGTCACTGCACTAATTGCCTCTTATCCTTGTCTTGCTCCACCAACAAAAGAACCCCTTGATGCTTTCAGACGAGTTTGCTGTCCCTCTAACCTTGCTTCCAGCAATCTCGTCTTCAAAGTGTCCACACTTGCATCTGCTAATTTTTCTGAGAATCTGGGTTTACTAAATTGTGATTTGTGCCAGTTACTGCACTCCCTAGTTGAAGTTGATTCATCCTGAAGACCACCTGAAGCAATAGTTTCTAAAAACACAAGTTGACCCCTTGATGCGAAATCATTTTGGGGCTCTCCTCCACCGGACTTAACATAAATTTCAACCTTTGTGTTGTGTGAACCTTCATGAGAATTGACACGGCTAAGATTGTGGGGCTTACTTTCTTCAGTCTGATTCCTTGCCGTTCCATTGGATTCAACAGTTTTGCTTGGATCCTTTCCTTGTTCTGCATTCAAAAACTGCATTTGGATTCCGTAGAATTCAGTTTCATTCTTCTCTTCCTTGGGCTTGGTTGTATCCAAGTGAGTTGAAATGTGATTGTTCTTTCTCTTATCAGAAAATCCCTTCTTTTCCTCAAAAGTATTAGGTTTTCTGGAAGAATCTAGCTTTGCTGTGATATTTAGGTCATTGTGATTTAACTTGTCAATGTTATCACGGTCAGAACTCATCTTTAGCTCAAAGCAGTGTAAATCACTTCCAACAGAACTGTCAAGTTCCTCCTCATCATCATCATCTGCGTCTTGAGGAGCACTAGTCCCATTCAAGTGCATGGACTCGAGGGATTGTCGTCGCACTTTTTTTTCTTCCTTTCCATATTTCACAAATAGATTTCCATTAACCAAACCATTTGACCGATTAGCTTGAATAAGGGCTTCAATTTCACTTCTTAATCTATCTATAACTAGGTTTCTATCATCTTTTTGAGATTCAGCAGCCCTCATCTGCTCCCTCTCATCCAGCCATGCTTCTGAAATATGTAGCAGCAAACTGTCAACTTTAGAGTCGCAAACGTTTGAAGATTTTTGCCTTAACAGCCTCACTTCATATTCATAATCGTTGATTCCCTCAGCAAATGCACCACAGAGATCCTCAAGAAGGATGTTTGTTTTTCTCAAATTTACTAAATCTTTTGCAGTCTTCACCATTGTTGCTTTTGCTTGAGACAACTCTTTACCAAGTTTTCTATGCAAATTCTCAGAGCGTCTTCTCAGTCTTCTCTCATCTTCAAGATCATCCCTTAATGACTGTACCATTGCTTTGATCTTGTATTGCTCTTTGTTCTTCTCAGTTATGCTAGCCTCATTCATCTGTTCCACTAAATGATCAATTTCACTGCGATATGCATGCTTCTCTTGCATCAGTTCCTGAAGCTGTGCATGTGCATGTTCTAACTCTACCTTTAATGCTTTCACTAGTGCTGCACTGGAATCATTTTGTTCTTCGAGGCTCCAAATGTGATTGAATACTTTCAAAAGTTCTGTTGACGTCTTCAATCTACATCGCTCGTCTCCCAGCTTATCCTATAGATTGACAGATTGACAACACTGATAAGATTAATAGCTTGGTCAAAATAAACAATCTGTGATGTGCAGTAAAATGACCAAAAACAACAAAGTTAAAGACACTGCTAGATCCAAAATTCTTGTTAGATGGAAGATCAGATTGGCATACGGAAACATGGCTGACAGTTTTTATGGAAAGCAAATTCCATTGTGTAGACAGTGGTGTGTTCATTCATTTAGATTATTGTTGAATCTTTTGGTTAGTTTAGTATGTTCCAAGCAATCATGACATGAGAAAGTAACCCCTATGGTGCTAACGAGAAAAATGTAATAACATGAGGTAATAGCATGATACCTTTGATGAACTTGCGTAATATGTAGGAGAAAAAGGCTGCAGGATTTGAGTGTTCTTTTCCTTCAAATTAAGGTGCCTATTTAATGAAGCTTCAATGTGGTTCCTCAAACTGCCTGCACTCTGAGGCTGTCATAAGAAAGCAGAGAGCAATAGATTACTTAAAATAGACATGCTACTAAATTAGTAGAGTGTAGGCATAAAAAAGCAAAGAACTATAGGTTGCTAAATTTAGCAAACATTTCTACGATATAAAACGCAAAGGGTAAAAAGTAAAAGAGCACCCTTTATTTTCAACATGATCATCCAAAGGGAAACTATTTTGATAATTATCAAATGGGGTGTTTTTATTTTCCCTAATATATCCATTAGATCTCTCATTATCCTAACTTATTGAAAAAACGAACCGTTCAAAGGAACCTATTCATATTGCTAGTTTGAGGTAAAATAACCTACTTTCTAAAAAAAAAGTATTTAAATGTTAATTTCCCAAATGATGACTATTAATTGGTTGGTTAGGAAGATGTTTATCTCAAATTAGCAAAAGTGGATAGTTTCATTCAAACTGTTTATTATTGTTTGAGAATTTCAGATGTAGAGTGCATTATCATTGCTCAACTAAAAGGTGAATATCCTCTTGTTGCAGGTCTAAGAGTAAAGTAGAAGTTAGATTAATTTGTATTTCAAATTAGTAAAATGTGAACACTTTCAACTTTTAATAAATTAGGGTAAAGACTGTCAATAGACATAACTGAACTGCTACAAGTTCCACCAGAATTCAATACATAATATGTTCACAAGAAAAAAAATCTTTGAGAATCTGCAAAGAAAGTCGTACTGAAAACTAGTATGAAGCCAAGAAAGAACATGTAAAAGATGCTAGTTCTTTAGGGAGATTTTTTTTCCTAAGAAAACCACATGAGTGGGATTGTAGAATGGGGATAACTTCTGAGACTAGATTATCAAAAAGGGAGATCCAAGTCCAGAACTAAAGCTCCTCACTTTGGAAAAAGTACCTCGTCAAGAAATGACAGGATTTCTCAGGCTTCTCAATGAAAGTCTAAAGGCACGCAATGTTCCCTAAGCTCATGCATCAATCGTTATGTGCAATTAAGGCTACATATCCATGCTACTAAGGTGATGCTTAGCTGTTCTTATAGAGCAACTAAGTTCCAAATTCTAATAAAAGTGAAACCTCATTTAGTCCTGTTAGCCAACCATTGTTGAGATTGGTCTTAACATGTTCAGTCCTGTTAGTCAGCTAATCAGAAAGTTGACGACTTGCACAACTGGGATGTCGGTATGACAACATAGATTGTGCCCCTTTAAATTCTTTGATACATCCTTTTAGGTATAGACATACCCCTTCCAATAATGTCATAACCGACTTAATTTATTGCTCATCGAGTCTCATCTACGAATGCTGACAAAGATTTTCAATTTAGTTTATCCATTTGATAAGAGCTTTTAAGGTCAAGGAAAGGGCTGACCCTTTCTATTTAAAATGATATTGCATTACTCAAGTGCTTACGAAAATCGTCCCTTAAGTTTAAATTTCAAGTCCTAGTGAAAAAGAAAAGTAGAAAAAAAACTCAAGAAGAAAAATCATAATTTGAAAATTGAATGTTTTTTATCTAAAAGAATAGGATTCCTTTTATAGAGCTATAGGGTTAATCTCAAAAGGTGAAAAAACATTTCTAGAAAAGGCATGTCCCTTTTGGCAAGAATTGCTTTAATTTAATCATCGACAATTTACTAATCTGCATATCCAAGTTTTCCTAATACCCAAACCGCATACATAACTTTTATATTTACCAAAAACACATACCTATTTCCCATTACACCCCTCCTTCATTGGCAGTCAACTAATCTGACTCGTCAATTGACTACTATGTACCTGGTCGACTACGCCAATCGATTATAATTTTTTTATCAAACTATCACAAACCTATCAACGACAATTGACTAATCTTGAACCATCAGTCGACTATAACAAATTTAATACCCCAATCTATGTCTAAGGGCATGATTATACTCAGGAAGGTAAAAAGAATATAATGAACTTAGTTTGAAGTGTTTCTAAGGTGCATGAGGTCATTAGCGATTTTTTACCAGAACCCACTAGACCTATAGTGTTCGAAATTTTAAAATCTTAACATGGTTTGAACTAGAAGAGTCCTATTAACTCTTTGGTAGTGTTGGTGAGCGAGTATGGCAGTCCTACGCCCTCTAATGAGTTAATAACAAAACATCTCAAGGTTGTGTCAATTTCATAATCTTAACTCACTATTTAGGCTATGAAATCCATGTCTAAGGGCAGTCATACTCATTCACCAACACCATTAGAGGATTTTTAGGATTCCTGGTTCAGAACATGTCATGATTTTAACATTCTAAACACTATAGGTCTATTTGTGAGTTTGACCAAAATTCGTTGATGGACTTAGGAACCTCGAAATCACTTCAAACAAAAACCATTACTCTCCTAGAAGCCTCTTGGATGCAATCATGCCCTTAGACCTAAATTCCATAACTTAGATTAAGAACTTTGTGTTTTCAAAATCTTCACAACACATTTGGCACAAACTCATTAAAAGGCCTAGGCCCGTCATATACTCATCGCCAATACTAACAAAGGGTTCCTAGGACTCTTCTGGTTCAAACCATGATAATATTTTGAAATTTTAGACATTATAGAATCATTAGTGAATTTTGGCTAAAAATGATCTTAGGAACCTCAGAATCACTTCAAACTCAGACAATTACACTCTTAAGGCCTCTTGGATGTAACCATACCTAGATTCCACAACCTAGATTGAGAGTTGTGAGTTTTTGAAATTTTCATAGTCTTGAGATAATTTGGCACAAGCACATTAAAGGGGATAGGCCTGTCATATTCACTCATCAACACATCAAAGGGTTCCTAGGACTCCCTGTTTAGACCATGTTAAGGTTTTAAAATTTTGGATATTATTGGATCATTAGTGAGTTTTGGTCTTAAGAACCTCAAAATCACTTCAAACCTGGACTATTACATTCCTAGGAGCCTCCTAGATGTAACATGCCCTTAAAACTTACTCACCAACACTACTAAAGGACTCTCCTGAATTTATACTACGTTAAGATTTTAAGATTATAGACATTATAGGATTATTAGTGAGTTTTGACCAAAACTATGGTACGAAGGACCTCAGAATCACTTCAAAGCAGGACGATTACACTCCTATGAGCCTCCTAGATGTAACCATGCCCTCAGACATGGATTGCACAATCTAAATTGAGAGTTGTGGATTTTTGGAATCTTCACAGCCTTGAGACAATTTGACACAAGCTCATTAAAGGGCTTAGGCATGTTATACTCACTCACCAACTCCACCAAAGGGTTCCTAGATTCCCCTTGCTTCAAAGCATGTTAAGATTTTGAAATTTTGAACATTATAGGGGAGTTTTGACCAAAACTCACTATTAGACTTAGAATCTCAAAATCACTTCAAAATAGTACCATTTCACTCTTAGGAGCCTCCTGGATGTAATCATGCCTTCAAACTTAGATTCCATGCCTAGATTGAGAGCTGTGGGTTTTTGGAATCTCCATAGCCTTGAGACAATTTAGCATAAAGTTCATTAAAAAACACAGGCCTGTCATACTCACTCACAACACCACAAAGGGTTCCTAGGACACTATAGCGTCATTAGTGAGTTTTGGCCAAAATTCGCCGATGGCATTAGTAAGTTCATTGCACCCCTTGCATCTTCCTGAGTGTAATCATGCCCTTAGACATGTCCACAGCTTAGATAAAGAGTTGTGAGTTTCTAAAATTGGTATAACCTTGAAATGTTTTATCACTAGCTCATTAAGGACCTAAGCCTGCCATATTGAAGGGTTCCTAAGACTACCTATAAGTCCCTTGGTTCTGACCATGTCGAAATTTTAAAAATGTAGACACTGTAGGACCATCAGTGAATTTTGACCAAAATTTATTAATGGTCTTAGGCACCTCAAAAACACTTCAAACTAAGCTCATTGTACTTTTGGCATCCTTATGAGTGTAACCATGCCATCAGACATAGATTGGGGTATTGAGATTGGAGTATTAAATTTGTTACACTCAATTGATGAGTGAAGATCAGTTGACTATGAGTCAAGATCAGTCGACTGCTAATGATAGGTTTGTGATAGCTCAACAGAAATTTCAAGAATCGACTGGGGCAATTGATTGGATCCCAGTAGTTGAATGATGAGTCAGGATTAGTAGCTTGTTGGTGACTATAGTCAACGGATAGAGTGAAGGAGGGGTATAAAGAGAAATAGGTACTTATTTTAGTAAATATGAAACTTGGGTACGCAATTTGGGTATTAAGAAAAGTTGACTATGCAGTTTAGTAAATTGTCGTTTAATCATTCTTAGTAAATGCATGGATTCATAATCAATTATTCACACAAACCTTGTTTAGTATTCTACGCCTATGGTAACTCAACTAATTTGACTCATTAGTTGACTACTATGTATCTGGTCAACTGCACTAATCATTATAATTTTTTTTATCGGACTATCACCGACTCGGCTAAGCTTGAACCATTAGTCGACTATAACAAATTTAATACCCCAATCCATGTCTAAGGGCAAAGGAAGGTGAAAAGAATATAATGAGTTGGTTTGAAGTGTTTCTAAGTGCCTGAGGTCATTAGCGATTTTTGGCAAAACCCACTAACGGACCTATAGTGCTCAAAATTTAAAATCTTAATATATTTTAAAAATAGGGGAGTCCTACGAACTCTTTGGTGGTATTGGTGAGTGAGTATGACAGACCTATGCCCTCTAATGAGTTAATAACAAAACATTCAAGGTTGTGTCAATTTCATAATCTCAGCTCACTATTTAAGCTATAAAATCCATGTATAAGGGCAATCATACTCATTCACCAACACCATCAAAGGTTTTTGATTCCTAGTTTAGAGCATGTCAAGATTTTGGCATTCTAAACACTATAGGTCTATTTGTGAGTTTTGATCAAAATTCGTTGATGGCCTTAGGAACCTCAAAATCACTTCAAACCAAAACCATTACACTCCTAGAAGCCTCCTGAATGTAATCATGCCCTTAGACCTAAATTCCATAACTTAGATTGAGAAATTTGTGTTTTCAAAATCTTCACAACATATTTGGCACAAGCTCATTAAAGGGCCTAGGCCTGTCATACTCACTCACCAATCCAACAAAGGGTTCATAGGACTCTCCTAGTTCAAACCATGATAATATTTTGAAATTTTGGACATTATAGAATCATCAGTGAGTTTTGGCTAAAAAAATGGTCTTAGGAACCTCTTTGATGTAACCATACTCTCAAACCTGGATTCCACAGCCTAGATTGAGAGTTGTTAGTTTTTGAAATTTTAACAGCCTTGAGATGATTTGGCACAATCACATTAAAGGGGATAGGTTATCATACTCACTCATCAACACATCAAGGGTTCCTAGGACACCCTGTTCAGACCATGTTAAGGTTTTAAAATTTTGGATAGTATAGGATCATTAGTGAGTTTTGGTCTTGAGAACCTCAAAATCACTTCAAACCTGGACCATTACATTCCTAGGAGCCTCCTAGATCTAAGATGCCCTCAAAATCACTTTAAAGCAGCACGATTACACTCATAAGCCTCCTAGATGTAACCACACCCTCAAACTTGGATTCCACAATCTAGATTGAGGGTTGTGGGCTTTTGGAATCTTCACAGCCTTGAGACTATTTGACACAAGCTCATTAAAGAGACTAGATATGTCATACTCACTCACCAACACTACCAAAGGATTCCTAGGATTACCCAGTTCAAGCCATGTAAAGATTTTGAAATTTTGAACATTATAGGTTATCAGTGAGTTTTGAGCAAAACTCACTATTAGTCTTAAGAACCTCAGAATAACTTCAAACTAATACCATTGCACTCCTAGGAGCCTGTTGGATGTAATCATGCCCTCAGACCTAGATTCCACAGCCTAGATTGAGTGTTGTGGGTTTTTGGAATCTCCACAGCCTTGAGACAATTTAACACAAGCTCATTAAAAGACATAGGCCTGTCATACTTACTCACAACACCACCAAAGGGTTCCTAGGACACTATAGGGTCATTAGTGAGATTTGGTCATAATTCATTGATGACCTTAGTAAGTTCATTGCACCCCTTGCATCTTCCTGTGTAATCATACCCTCAAACATGGATTTCACAGCTTAGATAAAGAGTTGTGAGTTTCTAAAATTGATACAACCTTGAGATGTTTTATCACGAGCTCATTAAGGACTTAAGCTTGTCATATCAAAGGGTTCCTAAGACTCCCTATAAGTCCCCTGGTTCGGACCATGTCGAGATTTTAAAAATATAAACACTGTAGGATCATCAGTGAGTTTTGGCCAAAATTTATTAATGGTCTTAGGCACCTCAAAAACACTTCAAACCAAGCTCATTGCACTTCTTGCATCCTTCTGAGTGTAACCATGCCATCAGACATAGATTGGGGGTATTAAATTTGTTACACTCGACTGATGAGTTAGGATCAATCGACTGATGAGTCAAGATTAGTCGACTAATGAGTCAAGATTAGTTGACTGCTAATGAGAGGTTTGTGATAGGTCAATAAAAAATTCAAGAATCAATTGAGGCAATCGATTGGATCCCAACAGTCGAATGATGAGTTAGGATTAGAAGATTGTTGGTGACTATAGTTAACAGATAGAGTGAAGGAGGGGTATAATGGGAAATATGTGGCATTTTAGTAAATATGAAACTTGGGTATGCAGTTCGGGTATTAAGAAAAGTTGACTATGCAGTTTAGTAAATTATCGTTTAATCATTCTCAGCGAATGCATGAATTCATGATAACTTGTTCACACAAACCTTGTTTATTATTCTACACCTATGGCAACTCAACATCCCACTGAGGAGTTGTTCTTGTTTAGGATGTGTGAGAATTGAGATGACCATGTGCATAGCTGCTCTACTGTTCACACGATCATATTTGTTGTTTTGATCTATTGTCAAGATGCTCCTTCATCATCTAAATGTGTTGCTCCCTATTTGCATTGGCTACATGCAACTCAAGAGAATGGGTATGCATGTTGTTGAACCAACTGGTTTTGATGGGCATGCGCGCCAAGGTCAATAACCCTCGACTGCTATTGCAAGCACATGCGCTAACACAAACACCACTTTCTTTTTCCTTTTTTTCATGCAAGTCATGTCAACCCTTGCCTATCATGTTTTGTTGAGGTAATTTAATACCGGAAAAATAACATCTTTACACATGGGTTGAGGATGTAGCATGAACTCAACAAAGTTAATTTAATTGAGTTCCATTTTAATTTTAGTTAATTAATCATCAATTAAATTTTTTTCGCTTGCAATTTGATTTGGAATTTTCACGATCTTGATTTTTCAACCAATTTGACAATCATCTTATTGATTCCGTTAGAAATTGACTCTCATGCAAGTAAGCATTTATGCATTCATGGCCATGTTTCAGCCAATGCCTTAATCTGATATATTTGAACCAACTCTTCATAGGTCAAATAACTTTGGACATTATAAAAATCAATTTCTAACAATCTCCACATGAATGAAAATTATGGATAAATTTCAACATATCTCAAATAAGAATTCCAATAGGAAAATTGTTGCATTGGGATAGGTGAGTTAGCTTTGAACCTTTCATCGTGGAATATGATTGAATTTATTTGGTTGTCCAATGAACTATATTTGTTTAGTTGTTTATATGAACCAAGACAATCATATCGATGATAGCCTTTCTAGACTGTTGGAACTCAAGGTTGATCGGATGAAGAGGAAGACTTCAACAAGGGTCCTACAGAAGGATATGATCCGGATCTAGTAGATTTGTTTTGTGCAATAATGAGTATAATGCACATGTAATTTGGAGCAATCAAGGGTTAGATTAGGCTTTAACTAAAGTCTTAATTGGTGCTCTGAAAGTTACTTTTCGATTGACTAATACTTGAATCAACTAGACAGTGGACCTAAATCAATGGAACAAAAGCTCACTTCTCACTTTTTGCCCCTATCTTTGTGTCAGTGCACTACGCAGTTGACGATACCATGTGTCAATCGACTGCTACTATGTATCAGTCCATTATGCAGTCAATTGATTTAGGTAGTCTACTCAGAAAAGGAAATAGAAGCTTATTGTTTTAATTGTATCTATTGATCAGTCTACTGAAGAATCAGTTAGTTGTTGTAAAAGAACAATTAATCAATATGTTTAGCAATCAAGTGATTAAGGGGATGAATGGTTGCAATAGAATAGTTAGCTATTATAATGAGAGATCAAGAGGCTTTACTGGAGAGCAATTGACTAAAGGCAGTTGATGGGTTGACTAAATGACAAGTAAAGCAATTGTGCGTAAGTGACCACTGTAAGTCCCGTGCAGGCCGACTAGAGGGGGTGAATAGTCCTGTAAGTACAAACTTGATCTTTTGCAGTTTCTTAACAAAGATAATTAATTAATTAAAAAATAAACAAACACATAAACAACAATAAAAGAAACTAGTAAGAGACAAACGAGTTATTTGGTTGCAACCAGGGTGCTTGCTAATCCAAGGCCGTTTAAAAGCTCCACTAAGATTCTCTCCTTCTTTGCAGGTGGAGAAGCCTCTTACAGACATTGTATAGCTCGTCGAAAGACTAGGAAAGTGAATAAGAATGGTTGTAATTTAATCCTAGCTTTAGGGACTATTTATTGTTAGGTTGTATACTAAAAGCCTAGCTTTTGTATGAACATCTACATTTTGGAATGAGAATCACATGATCATTGTTTGCATTTTATATTTGATATATACATGTTATTGTCTAATACTTTACATTGTAGATAACATGGTGTGTGGTATCACAAAGAAGATCATGTTATCAGTCCCTTGTAGAGTATAAGTAAAGGCTCATAACCTAGATGGTTTTGGACAAACCATTGGCATGGTTGTATGTAGTGTAATTTGGTATTGGTTTATCTTGACCATATAATTACACTAGTATAATTTGTGTGTATTGAGCAGGACCGATATAGAGGTGATTCAATTTATACTGACTATATAATTGAATCAGACCTCATATATTATGGTGTACATGCTCTTAATCCCGATATAATAATGGGCACATGTACTTAATATCTATTTCTTTGATTTACCAATGGGCGATATTTATTTGTTAAATCGATAGGCCCGGTAAGTTGGGAAATAATATTATATACATGGTGTGACGTTGATTATAGAAGGAAACTGTATCCTGATGCGTCAGGTTGATGATATCGCCTTGAGGAGCTCATAAAGTTCATCATGAAATCTTACAGGTGGACTTGGTCCTACATAATGATAAGGTTGAGTGGTACTACCTACTCATGAAGTTAGATGTTAATTAATTAAATTGCAGTAATTTAATTAATTAATGGACATTCGATATCTTAAATACGGGGAACTTTTGTACACATAATAGGTGGAGCCATATTTATTTATGGGGGTTGGTGAGGTAGTTCAATGATGATCCCTTAGTGGATTGGATCATCATTAACGGATCGGGCTTTGGATCCATTAGGTGGCCAAGACCCAACTCCTCCTCATGGTCCCTATTGTAGCCTATATATACCTCATGTGTCATGAGACCAAGACATACCATCCAACACGTAACAAACCCTAGGCCTCTCTCTCTTTTCTCTCATCTTCTCTCTCTCCTAGGGTTAGGCGGCGCCGGCGCTTAGGGAAGGATGAAGAGGAGATTTGGGTGTTGTTTTCTTCTTCACCTTTCATCCTCTATTCTTCCCTTTGGGCGTGCACCAACCTAGAGCAAAGGGGAGTGGTCGGCGGCAAAGAAAACAAGGAAGTCTTCTTCCTTTTTGGCGCCGGCGGTAAGGAGGAAGGAGGTGATCCGGCGGCTAGGGCTTGGTGGAAGGAGGATTGTTTTCTCTTCTTCTTCTTCTTCTTCTTCCTCCATTCTTCCTTCTCTTTGGTCAGCGCAACTCTGAGGCTTGGAGTTTGGCCGGCGGCGCAAGGAGAAGGTGGTGGTTTTGGTGGTCGGCGGCAACACTTGAGAGGTTTCGGCGCACACTTGGAGGTCAAAGAAGGCGGCCTTGGTGACTTTGTTTCTTGGTAGATCGTCGCCCACTCGACGTCCAAAAGAGGTTGGGTCATACAATAGAAGATCGCGAGGTAAACAAGAGGTATACTTCTTGTTTTGGTTCCTTTGTTCTTGTTCATTATTGTATGTTAATTATTGTTATGGACCTCGAAGATAAACACAAAAACCGGCGATCCACTCATCGTCTACTCCGCGGCTAATTGGTTGGACGAGTTAGATGGCTTGAACAACAAGTTTGTTCAAGTGGTCACTCGAATCAATTAGTACGATGATAAGTCGGTTGTTTGGGAATTTATTCTCCATTCGGATTGGTTTCAATTAATGAAATTTTAATCCAGAGACATGGAGAGGATTCCCATGCGCAACCGAAACCCAACATTTATAACCCGAAAAAAGAAGTTATCATTGTGCTGACATGGCTTGGAGGCGCCTCAGTTGTGACCGGAGGCGTCTCAATTGGATAAAGTTTTATCCACGCAAGCAACGATCGCTTAACGATAAGTTTTGATCCGTAGCGCCTTAGTTCCAACTTGAGGCGCCTTAGTTCCGACTTGAGACGTCTTAGGTTCAAACTAAGCGCCTCAGTTCCGATTTGCGGCAATTTTAATTACGCTGATCTAAGGCGCCTCAATTGATATCTGAGGTGTCTTAGTTGACCTATTGGTCAAAGTCAACTCACGTGTTGACTTTTTCATCTTTCGTCAGCTTGGGTGATTTTCGACCATCCAAAGTTAGGCTTACTCGAGTCTGACTCCGGCCTTCTCCTCGAACGGGCTTCCTCCCCAGTTTCTCGCTCCTCAAACGTTGTGCATGTCCTTCTCGTCTACCGGTATATTCTTCCGCAGTCTCTTCGTCCCTCGAATGCACTAAACTTGTTGGCTCCCTTCCTATGTCATCCTTTTCACTCGCTGCGTCTTCAGCTCGACTTCTTGTGCTCCTAAACTCCTACACACTTAGACACAAGGATCAAATACAATCAAGACCTAACTTAACTTGGTTAATCACATCAAAACTATCCCAGGTACTTACAACCACAACTGATGATAAGGAGCAATCAAGTGATCCAAAACATGTTTCTAATGGCAGCTTGGAGGATTGGGTGAAGACTATAAATATAAGGCATGTTGGCTGCAAAATAGACATCAATTCACAATAAAGATACTTTACCAAATTGCATACTCTCTCTCTCTCTCTCTCTTCTTTTTTGTAATTCTCTTTTACTCTCCAATTTTTCTACACCTCTTAAAGATTTTCAAGGAGAAAGTTAATGGAATTCATGGAGTTACCTACTTCCGAAAAATCATAGGTCGTGGAGTAGGAGGCCAGGGATAGTCAAACCATGTCAATCTTTGTGTTTTTCTTTTGTTTTTACTTGTGCTCGTTGTGAACTAACATCTCTCTAACCAAACCTTCTACTTCTACCAGTTCTCTATCATGTCAATTTTTCCCATGGACAAGGCTTGGGAATTCTAAGTACTTTTAGTTTTGAAGCAACTCTCACTTCACACTTATATAGATGATCTTCTATAATAAGTATGATGTAATACCCCATCGTACATTTAAGAGTACAATGTACAAATCATTAAAAGCCTTCGTTCGATCTCTACCCATGTACAAGTCACACTTAATTTGTCCTAGGAATGAGTAATTGAATCCTAAGTATCTCAAATCTTATAGCTTAATTAACCCTTTTAAACCATAATCATGGGTTCTGCAGTCAACATAGTTAGGTTGTTAGTACCCGATTCATATGTTGAGTTAGAGACCTATTTACCTATACAAACAGTTAGTCTTTGGGTTAGCACTAAGTAAGTGGATCTTGCGACATAGAGGAATTGCTTAATGGCTTAATGGTATTATGTCTCCAATGAATATGTTGAGACTTAGCAATATTGTACATGATATCACTTTCAGTAATTGTTATCACGTTCAGTACAAGTTTTGTCCATCTCAAAATTTTCTCCAAGTTACAAATCCATTCTGCTTTTCTGAACTTTGTCTGAAACTATGAACTCATACTCTATAGTAGACCAAGCCGTGTAGGTTTGTTTTAAGAACTTCAAGGACAACTAATATTGTTGTATCCTTTAGGCTTTAGCACAATAGAATATCTCGACTAGTGCAATCTGACGCTCATCGTATACTTGAGGTAACTCAACACTTTTGTGTTTTCCCGTTACTTGGATTACTTGTAGATCTACTCAGCTTGTTGATTGAGTATGTTATATTAAGGCAAGAGTAGTTCATCGAATATGAGATTGCCTGTAATTCTAGAAAATTCTAACTATGATATAGGTTCAACACGATTTTTCCCTAAGTGTTTAATGAGATATCTATAAGGGTTTGTAGTCCGAGAACATCAAAACCTTTATATGTCTAAGCATGATCTCAATGTAGTGAGATTGTGATAATATTAGTGCCTTGTATGTCTTAGAGATCTTAATCTCTAGTATCACATCCGCTAAGTGCATATCCTTTATAGCAAAATGTCATATCAACATGTTCTTGGTCATCTTTATTACATTGTGACCACTATCTCTAGCATATTATCAACATGTAGTCATACTACTAAGTAGGCTTCAAACGTGCTCTTCATATAGACACACTTATCATACTTGTTAATTTAGAATCATATTTGACAACAATACTTTGTCAAATTTCTCATGTCACTCTCTTAGTGTTTGTGTTCATACAAAGATTTAAGAAGTCTACACGACTTGGTATTTTGACCCAAACCATAAACCCTTCAGACTGTTTGATGTAACTTTCCTCTTAGAGTTCTCAATTTAAGAAGATTGTTTTCACGCCCATTTAGTGTATTTTGAGATCATATATCATAGGAATGGCTATGGCTATCAACACTTGCATCAACGCGATTCATATCATAGGTGAGTATAGAAATAGTCAATGCTAGCCCTTCATTAAGTCCAACAATATATTTATCAATTGACTCATCGACTTTGTATTTCTTCTTAAGAATCCATTTATACCATAATTGACTTATTTCCTAGTGGTATAGTGGAAGATCTACAAATTTTTAAGTATGGTTTTGCATTATGGATTTTTTTGTCACTATTCATAGTCGGTTTCCAAAATGAAGCTTCTGGATTAGAAAGTGCTTCTATGATTCTCCTTGGTTCCTTTTCTAACAATAGGTTAGAACATTGAGTTAGAAAGTGTCGGTCACTTTGGTCCTCTTGTTGCGTCATGGTTCTTCATTAATCTAATGATTGTCGGTTGTAAATTTGACAAGTTCCTTCATTAGAACTTACCTCTTATTGCGTTTATGCAAAAAGATCTCTTTGAAT
Organism: Boesenbergia rotunda; assembly: GCA_024364735.1. NCBI lineage: Eukaryota > Viridiplantae > Streptophyta > Magnoliopsida > Zingiberales > Zingiberaceae > Boesenbergia > Boesenbergia rotunda. Next base: position 826,811 of record JAGFNQ010004295.1, read on the forward strand.
ATTCAATTCCTTGACTCGAAAATTATGCCTTTATGCACATCCATTATTTCTGATTCGTGTACCAAAAAATGGTATGCATTATTGTTATTTGTATATCCGATAAATATGCAACCAACTATTTTAGACTTAATTTTAATTTTTTTTTGGGTTTAAGTTCTACCTTAGTCAAAAAATGGTACGTGTTATTGTTACCTTGCAGTATTAGTTATCTGTTGGAAGGTTTTCAACCTTTCCATAACTTATAGGGAGTTTCATTCCTCTCTCAGCGTGGTACCTTGTTCAGAATGTGGTAAGCTAAAATAAAGAAAACTTCCTTACAAGTTCTTAGGTAATCCTAAACTTATCAACAAAGCATTCATTAATCTTTGTAGTGTGTGTTTCTTGTGTTCCATAAGATCATTGAATTGATGTAAGGTGCAATTATTTAGTGAATGATGGGCCATCTTGAAGTAAAATTCTCAAACGACGACCAACAATTCCCCTTTATCACTACGAATAATCTTGATATTAATTTTCAACCTCATTCTTTTAAACCTCAATTTTGTAGTGTTTAAATACTATTAAGGGTTTCATCCCGACTCTTGGTGCAATCAACTTTCAAGGTTTTGATGATTATTTGAGCAAATGTTTATTGAGTCTAGTGCCAAGTAATTTGGTCAATGTTGACCAAGTCAGTGAGAGAATCCAAAAAAGGTAGACTGGATGCTTGAAAGTGAGTTGACGAGGAGTCCAAGCAAGTCAATATTGACCGGATACTTGGCAGTCAAGTGAGAAGTCAACATTGACTTAGGTCATGCTAAGGGTGACCGAATTCTTGCAAGGAAAAAATCCAGGCAGCTCAAGGTTGACCGGAGTCTGACAAAGGAAAAGTCCTAGTAGGTTAAGAGAACCTGATCTTAGGCAAGGGGAAAGTCTAGGCAAGTCAAGAATTACCGGATATCTAACAAGGAAAAAGCCCAAGCAGTTCAAAATTGATTGGATGCTTGACAAAGGGAAAAACAATAGGGAGTGAACCTTAGGTAGTATGAGAAGTCTTGAAGGAGAGAACTCTAAGCAAGAAACAAGTAAGCTAGTAGGTCAGGTAAACTAAGAACTATGCTTGTTACTATGCTTGTCTTACATGTTTGTCTTGCAGGAAGCTAAAGCTGGACGAACACTCGAAAGACCGAAACAAGACTGGAGACCGAACATACGTGATTGGACCAAGTCCGGAGTGACTGAACCTAAGCTAGTCTAATCCACCGGACAACCGGTCCGGTTGACTGGATCAATTCGGGCGATTGGACATGGGTCGGGTCGATCAGAACCTGTTCAGCCAATCGAAAGTTTTTGATCGACTTAAAAAGTCCCGAGAGGAGTACGCGACATTCAAGGCTTCTAAATTGATCGTCATTCTGTTTATATTTAATTTATTTATGTGATTTTACTTTCTATCTTAATTGTGCTTGTGTTATCATAAATTGTGCAAGAGTTTTCTTCATTACCAGAAGGGTATCCGGAAAGGAGAAAGAATAATAGACAGCGTTCCATGCATAGGCCTTGGAGTAGCACCTGGGGGTGTGAACCAAGTAAACATAGGTGTGTTTCTTTGTTTTGTTTCGTGTTAGTATTTAATTTATTATTCCGCTGCATAACTAACATTGTAGACAAGAACGACATGATAAAAATATGAGCACTATTCACCATCACCCCCCCCCCCCCTTTTTGCTCTATACGGTCCTTCTTAGCAAGTATACATAACAATATCTCATACAAACATTGATAAAGGTGATGAAATATTTTTTTCCACCTCTTATTCAAATGAATTTTAGATCACAATTATCATTGTGGATCAGTTCTAGAGGGGGGAAGCAATGCTCCTTCTATCAATACAAAGGGCAATTTAGCCACTTTAACATTTGCACAACAGTTTACTTATATCTTGAATTGAACTCAATACTTGACAACAACTCCAATTTTACCAATTTGCATAAAGTGTTAAAGTTGACATGCCCAAAAATGGTCATGTCATAATTCACATAACTCTATCAAACGAGTAATTATAGGAGTCTTATTGCTCAAGTTATAAGGAGTCTTATTGCTCAAGTTATAAGGGTTGCATTTAATTTGAACACCCCTCTCTCTAGAACTCTAGGTTTTACTTCCTCACAAAGTCTTTATTCTTTGTAAGTATGACCTTGTGACCTTGAAGACTTTGATTCCACTCTTGATTAGCAACGGTCCCAATATTAAGTTCTTTCGAATATGGAGATCATGTAAGACATAAACGAGCATTAGCTCTATTCCCAAGTATATCTTGAGTGTCATCTTGGCCAACAATCTCCATATGAATATAAATTATGGATAAATTTCAACATATCTTGAATAAAAAACTATTACATCCAGAGAGCTACGTTGTGGTTTTGAATTTCCATGCTTAGTGAGCAATGTTTTGAACTGCACCATTGTTAGTGTAAACCAAGACAATCATATTCACACAATAGCATCCCTAGGCTTTTATCATTCCTCTGTGATGTCTATTTATCATATTACTCCCCTTTTTTCCCTCACGAGACTTGACTTGAGCATAGGAGAGATTTTGCTGAGGTTCCCCTTGGCCTCCTTCTAACCACTTCTTGCCGGCCACCCATTCCCATAAGGCCAAGGAGCAATTTTGACCCGACCATGACATCAACTTGATTCCCGCCGATTCGTTCCACACCAACCCAATAAGTCATCAAATCCACGTGCAAAGTCTTCTTCCAGAGGTCGACCCGCTACTTGATCTCAGCCAGATCACTAGGGATGGAAAGAACCAATAGTTTGCTTTAAATAATTTCAATTTTAATTGTTCTTCATGCTAATCAATTATTCATTGTGGCCATGAAGGATTTTTTTCAAACATTTCGATCGGTAAAGATAGAAGGATCTTATTTTTTCTAATGAATCTTAATTTAGCACTACTTTTTGCATAACAAAATTCCTTCTCCCTAGTAGTCACTCTGTCTTGATAGATAGAGGAATTAACAAATGACAAATGTCTATCTGAACGCATTTCATATCTGCCCTAGGAAACTACAAAGAAATACTTTATGCTCCTCTAGTTTTTTTACTTGAACCATAGTTTAGCTAAATATCGGGATCAAAGTTTCATCAACCAACATCATCAGTAAATCATACAGTTTCAATATTATCATAAGTTCAAAATTTTTCCAGTTTAAATTCATTAGCTCAAAACCGACAATTCAATCAGAAATAGTTTAATAGATGCCATATCATCTAGGAATAGGATGTCATTACGCAAAGAAATATAGATTCACAAAGAATGAAAAAGGCAGCTAGAGGGAACTCTAATCAAGTTAAGCAGATGAAGAAACTCCCTTCCCTATCACGCACAGAGCTAATCATAGCATACGGTATCAGATCCAGGCAAGGAACAGTTCAAAAATCATTGAGGCGAAGAAATCTAGCAAAGCATAAGCTGAACGAGGAACTTAAATCTTACCGAATCCTCCTGTCCGCGTGAAGTCGATGATGGATCGGGGCGGTTCATGATCCCCTTCCCATCGCGACGGTGGTGACGGACCCTGGAGTCCCGTCGGCTGGTCGCCGACATCGACAAGAGGTCCTGGATTTCCCAAAGACCCGCGCCGAGTTTCCGCGCGGAAACGGACTGCCGGCGAGGCTCGACCTTGTCGAGGTCCGGCGGCCCGGGTTCCTCCAGCTTCCAGGAAGGCGGCGGAGTGCAAAGGCCGCCCCTTTTGCACACCGAGACGACTCTCCTCAGCTTCACGCCCAAAGGCGCGTCTTTTGTACCGCCATTTTCCTCACCGTCGTCGATTGTTGAGGCGGCTGCTGCTGCCGCTTTGTCCCCTCCCATCAATCCCCTTAAATCACTCGTCTTCCTCCCGCTTTTAAAAAAAAAAATACGCCTTTTTCTTGGAGTTGGACTTGACATGGATCGAGGTGGCCTCAGCTGGCGCCCGCCATCATGCCGGCTTGCTATCTTTTTGGACTCGCTTCAGTCTTCACTCGGTACCAGTAGTGAAGCTACGGTGCCAACTCCAGAGTAAAAGTAGATGGTTTCCTCCGGTAGGACGGCAAAGATTCCTCGCTGAAAAGAACCGGAAACTTGTCGGAGTGGACCTCACAATCGCTCGCTCTCTCTCTCTCTCTCTCTCTCCTCATGGGAAAAGGAATTCGAGGACTCGCCCCACGATGTTAAAAGATTTGCCACGGGCGTGCAGCCTAGATACTCGGCGGTAGAATTGCAACATACAGGACTCCCTGTGGGGAAGATTTGGACTATATTTTCCCTGGATTTATTCCCTCGGGGAATTAGTTCTTTCCTCCTAATAGACATGATTTAATTCTTCTCCACGATACCTTGGGGTGGATAGTGGAGAGGCACGGGGACTTGAGTTTCCGCCTTAATAGCGAGTTGACATTTGGATGATAGAATTATCATATAGGAATAAGGTTTAAACTTGGTTGGGTTTATTTTCTTGGAGAATTAATTTTTTCTATCAATTTATCATTTTTTCATAGGCCTTAAATTCTTCCTACTTAAAAGGTCGTTCGATATCATAATTTATCACTTTTTAATAGGCCTTCGTGTGAGTTGTAGAGGGTGCCTGGTGTGAGGATTATCATATGTTACCACACATGACGACTTGATACAATCGCCTCCACGGGATTTAGCCAAGTTGGTATTCAAGTGGTAGAATTACCACACAAGAGCAAAGTTCAAATCTACTAAATTCATTTTCTTAGAGAATAAGTTTATTTCACTTAGAGGTCGATTGGTACTGTAATTTACCATCCTTTCATAGTGTTGGAATTGTCATGGAGGATCATCCGAATGAATGTTATCACCTTTTGCCACATACAAGAGCTCGATAGAATCACCCCATCAGTGTAATTGAGTTGGTACTCGGATGGTAGAATTGTCATATAGGAGCAAAATTTGAATACCTTAGGATTTATTCCTTTAGAGAATAAGTTTCTTCTACTCAAGAGGTCATTCGATATAATGATTTATCATCCTTTCATAGTCTTGGAGTCAGTTATGGGTTGACGTCTGAGATGAACATTATTATCTTTTGTCACACATAAGGATTCGGTATGATTATTCTAATATAATTGAGTTGATACTCGGATGATTAAATTGACACATAAAAGGAATATATGAATTTGATTCATTTCCTTAGAAAATAATTTTCTCTCACATTAGAGGTAGTTGGATATCATAATTTACCATCCTACGGACGGATTGTGTTTACCACACAGAACTCGATACAATCATGTTGAATTTACATGCGATCCACAATCTATTTCATTTGCCAGAATTTCCACATTTTATCGATGGAAAATGATTTCCCTAAGATGCATTTTTTTGAAAAAACAAATTTTCATATTTTCCTTATTTAAACATACTCCTCTTATTCTAATACTATTATATTTTTTATATTAAACATACTATTATTTAAGCTACTATAATATATAAAAATAAATAAATTTAACTTAATCAAAAAAAACTTTACATAAAATATTTTTATATATTTTTATTTATATCGGTTAGAATTGTTTTAACATAATTAAATTCATTATAAAACTACTGTAATAATAATTAAATAATTATTATATTATTGTAATTGTCAATGATGATTGTTATAAAGTTTTTCTAATAAATTTTATCATGCTAAAATAATTTTGATAAAGTTTAACAAACTTTAATTAAATTAATAAAGATTTTAATATAAAAGTGTTCCCTATCAAATTAAATTAATTATTTTATGCCAAACAGTTAATATATTGGATATACTAACTGCAGCAATTAAGCTAATTATTACATGTTGCCATAATATAATAATATAATTGGTACTGAGAATATCTCGGATATAAAAAATATAATATATGACATTTTAATATATAAAAATCTTAGACTGCAGAGGAAGTCAGATAGATTCCATTTGCAATAATAATTGAGATGTCAGGAAATAATCGAGGCGATGTTAAATACATATTTTATTTATTTACTTTTTTAATTTCAGAATTAAATCAATTAAATGTTATTTTTAAATTTAGGAATTAGATTATAATATTAAAATAAAAAAATTAAAATTAAAATTTTTTAGATGCTCACGAATATATATTTAAAGCGTCTAATAATATTTTTTTATTTATTTATTCTAATATAGATTAAGTGAATTATATTTTACCTTTAATATTTATTATGTTTTGTTATAGTATTTAAGTTTAAAAAATTTTTAGATACTTATAAAATATAATATATATATTTAAAATTTAAGATTTAAAAAATTTTAATCGTTAAAAATTAAAAAAATTAAGATATCTAGATAAATTCAGACGTCTCAATTATATAGGTACGTATGCCCTTAAGTATATCACTGTTCATATATATTTTTAAAAGTACCATTTTAATATTTGATTTTTTTGTTAAAAAATCCACTTCTAATTTTCATTAATGGCCACTCAGGCACTCTCTTATCCTCTTATCCTGTATCGTGCTGATCAAAAGAATTCACGCGATGGCAAAATCATATTTAATTTAAAATATGTCGTAATCAGTTTTTATTTTTTTTATCTTTTGTGCTGGGGAGACAGGGAGGGTAGAGCTAACTATTTGTTTATATTTTTCGTTGTCATTCCCGATAGTATAGTTGATTCGACCGGATGTTTGATCGATCGATCTTTATTATGGGTTGACTAAGCGTGAAAGGGTCAAACGAAGGGGGATCCAAAGACGTAACCTTGGAGATACCTATCGGCCACATAGCGTACCCGGCCATGGCGGTGGGATAGTTGTTAAATTTTTTTTCGGTAGAATGTTACATACGCTTGACCTTATAATTAATATTTTTATCATAAAACAGAGCTTATCAGATATATGAACCGATTTAGAGAATAAGAATTATCCGAGTTGAATGTCAAAATTAGTAAGGACTCGATCTTCACCTCTTTGCTCTACGAGAGGAGATGTGTTTCGGTGTACTTCTTAGGGTTTTTACCATAAGTTGTTATTGTGAGAATATGTCTCAAGAAGGCTAGGACTAAGTGTCTAGTTATAATAACAACAAATCCTAATTATTAATGAATAGAGGAAGAAGCGGAACCGGACCAATAAGAAATACAATCACTAGTCCGTCCATCAAGCCTTAGTGATTGAGCCTAATTAAATAAATTATTAGGGACTAAACCAACTAATTATAATATATAGGCCACCATAATGGATTGGACCCCGTCAAATCCAACATTTTCCCACTTGACCAAGGACATAATTAGCTTCAAAATAGGTTTAATATATCAGTAATATTATATCCTTAATAATCCATATCATCTAAATGTTCGATTAGATATAGGCAGAGATCCAAAATCATATGTAATAGATTCGTTCCTAACTTACAAACATAAGTGACCCTTCAGTGATTTATTTATAATGCTCAACATTAATGCGCAAATAAAAGCAATAAATCACATGATCATAAATAAGATCCAAAACATTACAAATGTGATCACAAATCAATATCCAAATTAAATAAATGACCTCTCTAAATTAAAACTTACAAAAAGTCCTAAGTTATGTACATGCTCGCGAAACATCTTAGGAGGCAAGGCTTTTGTCAATGGGTCCACCACCATAGCACTAGTATTAATGTGCTCAATGGATATTAACTCGTTTTGGATCTTTTCCTTCACAACAAGGTACTTAATGTCAATATGCTTGAAAGTATTACTCGACTTGTTGTTCTTAGAAAAGAATACGGCAACTTGGTTGTCGCAGAATATTTTCAATGGTCTGGACATAGAATTCGACATTTGAAGTCCCATGATAAAATTTGTAATCCATATAGCATGGCACGACGCTTCATAACAGGCTATAAATTCCGCTTCCATAGTAGAAGAATTTACTTTATACTTTTCCATGAAACAGGTGCTCCAGATAGCATAAAAAGATGTAGATTTTCGTATTGAGACATCCTACGTAGTCAAAATAAGAATATTCAATGGCCTCGAGAAAATCAGATCTCTTGTAAATGAGCATGAAATCTTTTGTACCCTGTAAGTATCACATAACTTTCTTGGCATTCTTCCAATGGTCCACTCCTAGATTAATTTGGTATCGACCAAACATGCCAACAATATATGCAATATTTGGATGTATACACACTTGAGCATACATTAGACTCCCCACGGCATATGTGTAAGAAATTACTCCATCTCATTAAGCACTAAGGGGGTCTTAGGGCACTGTGATAAGCTGAACTTGTCGCTTTATAGATCAGTGCAACTGTGGAAGAACAATTATGCATGTTGAATCTTTTTAGAACCATTTCAATATAGGCTCTTTGAGATAGACCCAACATACAAGGAGATCTATCCAATGAATTTCAATGCCTATAACATAAGAGGCGTCACCGAGATCTTTTATATCAAATTTACTCGATAGAAAATCTTTTGTCTCTCGTAGCATGCCTAAATCATTACATGCAAGTAAAATATCATCCACATACAGTACGAGGATAATAAATTTGCTCCCACATATTTTCATAATATGTTCTCCTTGAAACCAAATTTACGGATCACCTCTAGAAACTTCAAATACCACTATCGAAATGATTGCTTAAGACCATAAATGGATTTCTTAAATTTGCATACCATTTGTTCCTTGCCCTCAACTAGAAACCCTTCCGGTTGTGACATATAAATATCTTCACGCAAGCTACCATTAAGGAATACAGTTTTGACATTCATTTGATGTAGCTCTAAATCAAAATGAGCTACAAGGGCTATAATGATACAGAACGAATCCTTTTTAGACACGGGCGAGAAGGTTTCATTATAATCAATACCTTCTTTTTGCGTAAACTCTTTAGCAACCAACCGAGCCTTGTACCATTCTATATTTCCTTGAGGATTTAGTTTGGTTTTAAAAACCCACTTACAACTTATCGGTTTGAATCCTTGAGGTAAGTCTACAAAGTTCCACACATTATTTAATTTCATTGAGTTCAACTCTTCGTTCATAGCTTCAAGTCATTGAGGTGTTTGGTTGCCTGTTATCACATCATTAAATGATGTAGGATCATTCCCAATGGAATTATCACAGTCATCGAAATAGACAAAATCATCGAGAGTAGTTGGCTTTCTCACGCGTTCTGACCTTCATAGGGTGGGTCATGAACAGTAATTGGAGAAGATTCATTAATGTGGTTCGAAACATTAGGCATCGTCTCATTATTTGATAATGCTCCTGTTGATGCAGTCTGACATGATTGTTGTTTTGGTGTTGACACCGATTTAAGTTTGGTTGGTCAAGGTCGGATGAAGTCCAGGTGAGTGAAGCTGGGCAAAAGTCTTAGTGAGTAAAGCTAGGTGAAGGAAATCCTGGTGAGTGAAGCCGGGTCCTAGCGAGTGAAGCTAGGTGAAGGAAATCCTAGTGAGTGAAACTAGGTGAAGGAAGTCCTAGTGAGTGAAGCTAGGTGAAGGAAATCCTGGTGAGTGAAGCCGGGTCCTAGTGAGTGAAGCTAGGTGAAGGAAATCCTAGTGAGTGAAGCTAGGTGAAGGAAATACTAGTGAGTGAAGCCAGGTCCTAGCAAGGGAAGCTAGGTGAAGGAAATCTTAGTGAGTGAAGCTAGGTGAAGTAAATCTTGGTAAGTGAAGTTGGGTCCTAGTGAGTGAAGCTAGGTATGCTGGATCGGTCTGAAGTCCGATCAGGGAGTTGACACAAACTCTCTTGATAGTAGATCGGTCTGTGACCAATCCTGGATGTCTGATCGGTCTGATGACCGATTAGAAATAGATCAGAAACATTCTGTGTGGTCTTGATCGGTTTGGTGACCGATCAGAAACAAATCAGAAAGTCACAGAGATTTATTTGGTCGGTCAGTGGGATCAATCAAATCAAGCTGGACCGATCAGGAGGGACCCTGATCGGTCAACCACCTGGCTGATCGGTCAGTTGACCGATCAGCCAATCAGCCTTTGGCTGATCGGCCAGCTGAACCGATCAGCCTTGGCTGATTTGTCAGCTCGACCGATCAGCACTTGGTTGATCGGTCAGCTAGACCGATCAACCAAGGGTTGATCGGTCAGTGAGACCGATCAGCCTTAACTCGCAGTAACTCTGAAATCCTCCTGAAATCCCAATGAGTTGGTGGATCGGTCTGGTGACCGATCCCCGATCTCTGATCGGTCAGTGTGACCGATCAGAGCTTCATTGGATCGATCAGAATGGAGTCTGATCGGTCAGGATGGTGCCTGATCGGTCAGGGTGACCGATCAGCACCTCAGAACTTTAATTTGAATTATTGTCAGATCTCTGATTACGTTCTGATTTTCTTCTGATACCTTCTGATATGTTTTGATTTGCTTTGCTAATCAGTCCGTTGAGCGTGCAGGTGATACAAAGACAATACTAAGCCAAGAAGGAGGGTCAATGGTGACTTTCACCGTGGCGGGTTTGTTTGTTATCTGTTTGCAGGTTTCAATGGCTTATGGCGGCTGGCGACTGACCTGAGGCTCCAGTTGAAGAGGTCTTCAGTGAACTGAGAGCTCAGAGGAGGTCAGTGGGTCAGTGGGTGACGAAGCCGTGGGTCAGTGGCTGACGAAGCCTTGTGATGAGCAGAAGGAAGGCTTAAGAGGAGGCTGGGAAGAAAAGACAGGGATAGAGGAGAAATCAATCAGACACAACGAGAACGAAGAGCTGAGTGAAGGTTCTTGTGTTAGAGTTGTGTGCTATGTTGTGCTCTGTGTGGAGCTTCTTCATCGTGCTTTCTGTGCTTGCGCTTAAGGTTGATTTGTAAGCTTCTTCTCAAAGTCTCTGTGCTTACTCTGATATCTGTTTGAGACTGTCTGTGGAGAGGTTACTCCACCGAGAAGGAGATTGTTATATCCGGATTCATTTCGGGGTTTGATCTGCCGACGATCAAGAGATCGCCTACCTTACAGGCACGCCAAGGAGTAGGGGTAAGTTATCCCCGAACCTTGTAAATTTCTTTGTTAGCGTTGGTTTATTTCTGTTTGTTTCTTTCTATTTTGTAATTTTCCGCTGCTAACCTAAGTGCAGAAAGAATCAAAAGAAGCCAAAGGTTTAAGTGGGTGGCTATTCACACCCCCCTCTCTAGCCATCCTAGATCCAACAAGTGGTATCAGAGCCTGGGGCGCTTTCCAACGGTTTAACACCCGAAGAGCAAAGGAGAATGGCTTTGAGAGAAGGCTTTAGCACCAACAGACCACCATTCTTTGATGGAGCCGACTTCCAGTATTGGAGGTCAAGAATGGAATACTACCTGAAAACCGACATTGGGATGTGGTTTTCAATGAAGGAGGGGTTCACTCCTCCAAAGGATTCTGAGGGCAAGGTGCTCGACTCATCAAGGTGGTCAGCCGAACAAACTAGGAAATGTGAGGCTGATGCTAAGGCTGTGGTCACCCTGTAGTGTGGGATGACCAAGGAGCAACTTATTAAGGTTGGTCCTTTCACAAGTGCCAAAGATTTATGGAACAAGCTCATTGAGCTTCATGAGGGCACTCGAGATTCCCGAATAGCAAAGAGGGATCTCTTCCTCAAATAACTCCAGAACCTCACCATGAAAGAGTCTGAAACTGTAAGTAAAATTCATGGTCAATTCAAGGAGATACTTAATGGTTTGCACTCCATCGATGAGAAGGTCGAGAATCGCGACCTTGTAAGGTACGTACTCAAATCATTTCCTAGAAAATACCTTGTGGTCATCCATGGTGGATGCCTACAAGGTATCCAAGGATCTTTCCATTGTAAAGTTAGATGACTTCTTCTGTGAAATGGAACTACATAAGATTGCTAACAAAGACTCAAAGGAGAAGGGTATTGCTCTTGTAGCAGGGGACAGAAGAAAGAAGAAGAAGGAAAAGAAGAAGGAAAAGGAGGAGGAGAAGGGCATCTGTGTTGGGTTCTCCCGGCACAAAAACATGAAAACGCAGCGGAAACAAGAACCCACGAGCAATCCATGCGAAAGAAAAACTCGTACAAAGTTGATCTACATCTACTTCTAAAGAAGATATACCTTTGGAGCGTGCCCTTTGCTTATCCCGCTCGTCCAAGGTGCGCCAGATCTCTTGCACGTTCAAGTGTCCGTGCCTCTATTTGTATCCACACGGACACAATCTCTCAACTTCAGGAGAGCTACCTTAGTTGTGCTAGCAACTTGAGGTATCTTGCAGAACACCAAGAACCCTACAATAGGGTTTCGGCCAAAGGAAGAAGATGAGGGAGGGAAGAAGAAAGGGAAGAAGGAGAGGAGAAAAAGACCCATCCAAAGTCACAAGCCCCTCTTTTATAATCATCCCATGAATATGAAGAAGTTTGTGTCTCTTTGGCTTCCTTCATCAATACCAATAAAGAGCACATCTTTTCATGTGGCTCTTCATCTTTTCCCATGCAAGAAAAGAATCTTTTCATCCAATGAAGAGAGACTTTTCTCTTTCCTCCATGCAACTCCGACCGGGCCTCTCGGGCTTTCGACTCGGTCTCCCGACCAAGTCTGCCGAGTGCCGAGCTCTTGACCCAGTCTGTCGAGCTCCGACCCAGTCTGTCGAGTGCCGACCCAGTCTGCCGAGCAGATCTCCCGATCTGACTTCCTGAGTTCCCAACTCGAGCTCGGACTCCCGAATTCCCAACTCGAGCTCGGACTCCCGAATTCCCAACTCGGGCTCGGACTCCCAAGTTCCCAACTCGGGCTCGGGCTCCCGAGTTCCCAACTCGGGCTCGGGCTCCCGAGTTCCCAACTCGGGCTCGGGCTCCCGAGTTCCCAACTCGGGCTCGGGCTCCCGAGTTCCCAACTCGGGCTCGGACTCCCGAGTTCCCAACTCAGGCTCGGACTCCCGAGTTCTCAACTCGGGCTCAGACTTGCTGAGTTCCCAACTCGGGCTCAGACTTGCTGAGTTCCTAACTCGGTCTTCCTAACTGACCTCCCAAGATCCCACTCGGGCTCAGGTCTCCCGAGTTCCCAACTCGGGCTCAGGCCTCCCGAAGCATTGTGTCCTTTATCTGTGACCCAATAGGTTCTCTGACGTTGGCAATGCGCCTAAATACTTTAGACACACAAGCAATGAGCGACATCTAGCAATGCATCATTGCTACCCAAGTAACAAGAAAAGTCGAGATCCGACTAAACCTCCGTGACTATGATAATGTATGACCTTGTCATTCTATCCTTGATATCTAGATTGACCAATGAGGCATAGACCGTGTCATCCTCAATCAATCTTGTGTTTCTTGATCCCCGAGTAGACTCACTCAAACAAATGAACTCAATATCTCATATTGACTCATTTGAGCATGGTCATACGTTTCAGTAGTCCTACTCGATCAAGGGGCCCACAGATATCACTCCCGTCATATGGGAGGAGGGATAGATCCCATCTACATCACTCACATCCCTCCGCATAATTCATTACATACCCAGTGATCGCCTTTATAGTCCACCCTGTTACGGGTGACGTTTGACGATACCAAAGTACATAACTCCTTATGTAGGGAACCGTAGTGACTTCAGGTCTAAGGACTATTCATACCAATAGTCACATGAGAAAGCCTATGACACTCATATGACAATCTATGAAACTTTCTCATGGCCGGTCATTCAGTACACATTCTCCAATGTATACCCATGTGTCAACTTGATATCACATATCCATGACTTGTGAGCTCAAGTTATTAGTTGACCTACATGCTAGTCTCCATGCATTAATATTGTCCCTGAATATTAATGCTTGACTAGGAATAATTTAGTGTAGTGTTCTCTACATTATCTCATTATCGATTCAACCAATCGATATAATGTAGATAAGAACCTACTACACAAGGACATTATTATACTTAGTCATTCGGCACAGAATACAAAGTAAGTATAATAACCAAACATGCCTTTATTAATGATAGAATATGATACAAACTGCCCCTAGTCAATCATCACATAATTGGCTCTAGAGCTCCTACTAACAATCTGTCACATGGCTCTCATGACACTAGAAGATTCAAACGAAGAAAGTGGTGACGAATCAAGTGACTCCTCAACCGTGGCTTCATCATCTTCGGATGATGAAGAGATAATCTCTCCCGAGCTAGATAAATGTTATAGAACCATTGCATGGTTAACTACCTTGCTTAAAAAATCTAAAGACAAGGTAAAATCATTGCAATTAGAAGTAGAACAATTGAGAACCTCCAATGATAATCATATAGATGATTTGCATGTTAAGGTTCTTGAGGATGAGAACATGGCCTTGAAGAGTGAGGTTGAAAAACTCAAGAATCTACTTGAGAAATTTTCAACTAGCTCTAAGACCTTGGATATGATCCTCAACTCACAAAGAGCGGTCTACAACAAGGCCGGTATAGGTTACCAACCTAATGAACCTAGCTTCATGTCATTGATGTTTAGAACCCAATTTAGATCACCAAATACTTCTAGGGTTCAAGGATATAAGAAGAAAATAACCAAGGCATGGGTGCCAAAGACTTGCTTTGTAGGTTCATTAGGTCCCAAGATTTGGGTACCTAAATTATCTATCTTTCGTGTTGTGTAGCATTGGTTGAGGGGGAACATCTATCAGCATGGGTTGTTGATAAGGGGTGCTCCAAACACATGGCTATTCCTAGCTATTTACTACCTATGGGGATTGCCTTTCATCTCAAATGTAGGGGATTGGATTTACACCAATGGAAACCATAAATCCCATACACAATACAGATACATGGAAAATTGTTAGATAGATACTTGAGAATTGGAACTTTATGGTTAAGATAAACATTAACTTGGGACTAAGAATTATCCAATGTAATCCGATCTTGGTAAATTATCAATAAAATTGAGAATTAGGTCTTTGGTTAAGACAAACTTGGAACCATGAACTAAACTGGATTATCAAAATTGGTGTGTAGGAATAAATTTTGATTAAGGGACTCAAATCGTGTTGTTGATACAGTCTGACCTGGAACGTATCAGAATTTCAAAAAAATTTCTGAAATCTGATTGGTCCATAGACTGATCTGAAATTGCTTTGTATCGAACAACATCTCTGTATCCAACCTGATCGGTCCGCAAACCGATCAGGATACTCCCTGATCGGTCAAGCAGATCGATCAGGTCTTTCCCTGATCGATCAAGGAGACCGATCAGGGCTTTCCAGGGAGTTTTATGCACACTGATTTGATTCGATGGTGGATGTCCGATGTAGGTTTTGACTTATAAAGAATGGTGGAAGGGAATAAAAAGAAACATATATTACTATTGATCCAATTCAGTATCATTAGGATGCAATTCATCCCATTGAATTTACAGAAATCCAGTTTCTCAACTCTATGGGATTAGGAATTGAAACTTGAATTATTAGTTCTCATTAATGATTGAAGAAAGGAATTCAAACTTCAAGTCTTAAACAAAATGATCTGGCTGGAATCATAAGTATCTGAGTTAGTAGTATCTAAGCCTAGATAGTATGAAAAAAAATTAAAATTATATATACTGGATGTTTTTCTTATGTTATGTCATGCCTATTTGTTTCAGTGTTATTTCATTTTTGATTCCTTATTCCATTGACTTATGATGCATATGAGTGTTTGCCTTGCTATATTTATTTCATATGTTTTTCATATGTCTTTCACTTATTAGTTCTTGTTTCTTTTGGTTTTGGGGGAGTTGTTTAAACTTAATAACCAGTCTACACCCTTTTCGGTGTTTGACAAAGGGGGAGAGGATGGTTAGTTAAGTTTAGGAGTTATTACGAACCTAATTATTGTAGGGGGAGGACTCTGATTCCCTTGCAATAATTAATTTTGACTTATAATACCTAAACTTAAATGGGTTGTCAAACAATAAAAAGGGGTAGATTGTTGATGCAGTCTGACCTAATTGTTGTTTTGGTGTTGACACCGATTTAAGTTTGGTTGGTCAAGGTCAGATGAAGTCCTGGTGAGTGAAGCTGAACATAAATCCTAGTGAGTGAAGTTAGGTGAAGGAAATCCTGGTGAGTGAAGCAAGGTCCTAGCGAGTGAAGCTAGGTGAAGGAAGTCCTAGTGAGTGAAGCTAGGTGAAGGAAATCCTGGTGAATGAAGCCGGGTCCTAGCGAGTGAAGCTAGGTGAAGGAAATCCTAGTGAGTAAAGCTAGGTGAAGGAAGTCCTAGTGAGTGAAGCTAGGTGAAGGAAATCCTGGTGAGTGAAGCCGAGTCCTAGCGAGTGAAGCTAGGTGAAGAAAATCCTAGTGAGTGAAGCTAGGTGAAGGAAATCCTGGTGAGTGAAGCCAGGTCCTAGCAAGGGAAGCTAGGTGAAGGAAATCCTAGTGAGTGAAGCTAGGTGAAGTAAATCCTAGTGAGTGAAGCTAGGTGAAGTAAATCCTAGTGAGTGAAGCCGGGTCCTAGTGAGTGAAGCTAGGTATGCTGGATCGGTCTGAAGTCCGATCAGGGAGTTGACACAAACTCTCTTGATAGTAGATCGGTCTGGTGACCGATCCCGGATGTCTGATCGGTCTGATGACCGATTAGAAATAGATCAGAAAGTCACAGAGATTTATCTGTTCGGTCAGTGGGATCGATCAACTCAGGCTGGACCGATCAGGAGGAACCCTGAACGGTCAGCCACCTGGCTGATCGGTCAGCTGGATCGATCAGCCGCCTTGGCTAATCGGTCAGTTGACCGATCAGCCAATCAGCCTTTGGCTGATCGGCCAGCTGAACTGATTAGCCTTGGTTGATCGGTCAGCTGGACCGATCAGCCAAGGGTTGATCGGTCAGTGAGACCGATCAGCCTTAACTCGCAGTACCTCTGAAATTCTCCTGAAATCCCAGTGAGCTGGTGGATCGGTCTGGTGATCGATCCCCGATATCTGATCGGTCAGTGTGACCGATCAGAGCTTCACTGGATCGATCAGAATGGAGTCTGATTGGTCAGGATGGTGCCTGATCGGTCAGGGTGACCGATCAACACCTTAGAACTTTAATTTGAATTATTGTCAGATCTCTGATTACGTTCTAATTTTCTTTTGATACCTTCTGATATGTTTTGATTTGCTTTGCTAATTAGTCCGTTGAGTGTGCAAGTGATACAGAGACAATACTAAGCCAAGAAGGAAGGTTAATGGTGACTTTCACCGTGGCAGGTTTGTTTGTTATCTGTTTGTAGGTTTCAACGGCTTCTGGCGGTTGGCGACTGACCTGAGGCTCCAGTTGAAGAGGCCTTTAGTGGACTGAGAGTTCAGAGGAGGTCAGTGGGTCTGTGGGTGACGAAGCCGTGGGTCAGTGGTTGACGAAGCCTTGTGATGAGCAGAAGGAAGGCTTAAGAGGAGGCTGGGAAGCAAAGACAGGGATAGAGGAGAAATCAATCAGACACAACAAGAACAAAAAGCTGAGTGAAGGTTCTTGTGTTAGAGTTGTGTGCTGTGTTGTGCTCTGTGTGGAGCTTCTTCTTCGTGCTTTCTATGCTTGCGCTTAAGGTTGATCTGTAAGCTTCTTCTCAAAGTCTCTGTGCTTACTCTGATATTTGTTTGAGACTGTCTGTGGAGAGGTTACTCCACCTAGAAGGAGATTGTTATATCCGGATTCATTCCGGGGCTTGATCTGCCGATGATCAAGGGATCACCCACCTCACGGGCACGCCAAGGAGTAAGAGTATGCTATCTTCGAACCTTGTAAATCTCTTTGTTAGCGTTGGTTTATTTTTGTTTGTTTCTTTCTGTTCTGTATTTTTCTGCTGCTAACCTAAGTTCAGAAAGAATCAAAAGAAGCCAAAGGTTTAAGTGGGTGGCTATTCACACCCCCCCTCTCTAGCCATCCCAGATCCAACAGCTCCCACAGAATCAGGAATAATCAAATCTCTTGAAATAATGGAAACATTAAAAAGTTCACGTTCCTTTTCAAGGATATTTTTGCCAGACGTGCTATCGCCATAAGTACCAACATCTTCCAAAAATATTGCATGTCTAGTTTCAATTATTCTCGTGGTATATGATGGACAATAAAATCGATAACCCTTTGAACGTTCTGGGTAACCCATGAAATAGCAACTTATTATCTTGGGATCAAGCTTTCGTATAGTTGGGTTGTAAATTTTGGCCTCTGTAGGACATCCCCATACACGCATATACACAATATTTGATTTCCTCTGCACACACATTTCATAAGGTGTTTTAGGCGTAGCTTTTGTAGGAACACGATTAAGTATATGCATAGCTGTCTTAAGAGCCTCAACCCAAAGATACTCAGGTAATGGAGTTTGGCATATCATACTTCATACCATATCCATAAGGGTATGATTACATCTCTTAGTGACACCATTTTGCTGAGGTGTGCCCGACATAGAAACCTGAGCAACAATGCCACATTCTTTGAGAAATAAGGCAAAAGTCCAGGATTATGACCTGAGTCGGAGAATCTTCCGTAATATTCTCCGCCTCTGTCAGATCGAACCACTTTAATCTTTCGATTAAGTTGGTTTTCAACTTCAGATTTATAATCGTTAAAAACCTAGAGTGCTTTAGACTTTTCACGAAGGAGATAAATATATCCATAAGGAGAGTGGTCGTCAATAAAGGTGATAAAATACCGATGCCCATGAATACCAGGAGTATAAGGACCACTGATATTAGTATGAATCAGTTCTAATAGTCCATTACATCTGGTGGCACCACGTTTGTTCTTTTGCGTAAACTATCCTATAATACACTTAATCCATGTGTCAAAATTAGAGAAATCTAACAAATAAAGTATTCCATCTTTAATGAGACATTGCATTCTGTCTCGAGATATATGGCCCAAACGTTCATGCCATAGTATTGAAGAATTCTCATCCATTAATTTCCTTTTGTTGCTGATTTGGGTCGTATAACTTTCTTGCATGGATTCCAATATGTTCGCAGAAGAAGCATTTAAACATAAGTTAAAGAGGTCTCCCTCTAAAATACTAGAATAAATAATTTTGTTGTTTAATGAAATGGTAAAACCTTTATTCTCAAACAAGATAGAATAACCATGAGTGACAAGTCGAGAAACTGAAATAAGGTTTCTTGTAATACTGGGAACATAAACAGTATCAAATAAATCCAGTTTGAAACCACTCTCCAAAAACAAAGGAAGATTTCCTACGGCTTCAACTAAAACTTTATTTCCATTTCCAACCAAAAAGTTGCGTTCTCCTTTATTTAGCTTCCTCGCGAAACAGAATCCCTGCGATGAACAAGTAATATGTACAGAAGTACCACTATCAATCCACCATGTATCAGTAGAAACATTTGCAAGAAATGATTCATAACAAACATAATTAGACATTTTACCCTTTTTAGCTAACCACTACTTGAATTTTGGACAATCCTTCTGAATATGAGTAGGCTCGCGACAAAAGTTATATTTGCGAGTCTTAGAGCTTGAAGTCTTTACCTTATTCCCATCATTCTTTTTCTTCACATATCTTTTATCCTTACTATGTTGTTTTCGTTTTTTGCCCTATCATTGAGTGGTAAAGTGGTCACTATCAGGAGTCTCAGCCTTAAATCTTTCTTCTTCCTGATCACACATACTGATCAGTTCGCTCATTTTCCATTTCTCCTTCTGAGTATTATAATTAATCTTAAAAGGACCAAACTGAGAAGGAAGAGATATCATAATGAAATGAACAAGAAAGCCCTCAAAGATCTCCATGTCCATGGCCTTATGCTAAGCAACCATATCATTAATTCATAAGATATGCCCACAAACACCACTAAGGCCGTTATACTTAGAAGTTACCATTTTGATGATCAATGTGGTAGCAAGTACTTCAGAAGAACTCTGAAATTGCTCCTCAAGCATTCTCAGAATCAGGCATGCCTCCTCGAATGTCCAACGATATGGAACCTTTCATCATCATAAGTGATAAACGGTTGGACCTTTCCCACTTTTCATAAGCAAACTTTTCATCTTAAGTGTTAGTGTTTGAAAGTGGGGTAGATTTATCAACCTGTAAGGATAATCAAGGTCCATAATGCCAGGACAAGGCGAATCTGTTCGTTCCATTTCTTAAAATTGTTACCCATTAGAGTTTTAATAGACGCGATTTGGCTCGTAATCGAAGCTGAAATCACAGAGTTAAATCATGCTCATTAGCAATCATAATCATAAGACATAAGCGATTGAAGAAGTACACTTTAATGGGAAAAATAAATACATTTACTGAGAAAGGATATATTCATGCAACCTTCCGTTGGGTCGACTACAAAACATATTTAAGCTTTCTCCTTTATGCATTAGCGCTAAAGTATGAAAAATAATTACATAAATTTTTCATCGAGAAATTAGCAAAATATCATAACTTCCGTTGGGCCAATTACGATAAATGCACATAAAATTTCTCTGTTACACTTTAGCGTAATTATATAATTGAATTTATAGCACCGTTGGGCAGAAAATAAATTTAGACTACAATTAGACATTACATTAGTGCCAAATTATGATGGAGTATAATGACATACATATCCATTGAGAAAATAGCAAATATTACAACCTTCCATTGGGCCGATTGTAACAAATTCATGAAAATTTTCTTCGTAAAAACTTTAGCATAATTATAGTTGAATTCACCTCATCTTGGGCAGAAGATAAATTCATACTATAATAAATTCCATTCAATAATTAAAATAATAATTTTTGGATGGGCCAATTATTGATTTTAATTTAAAAATGGAACATAAGTGTGGTTTCGTTATTCCTATTTATTTAATTGATAAACCTTCCGTTGGGATGACTTATCAGGAAAATAAATAAGAGCCACACATTAAATTTAATGTATTTATACCATGCGTTCAATCATGCATACCATAATTATATACATGAAAATAATAATTATGATTTAAAAGTAAATTAAGGATATTGTAACTCGTTGATGTCTCAAATAACAAGATGATGATGTAATAATTAAATCATCAATCAAACATAAATTCACGTACAATTTATCTTAATGAATAATATGGTAGTTGCCTTAATAACATATGGACAATTAAATCATTAATCTGGCAAGATAATATGAACATTATTTCCTAATATAATTATGATAAATCACCAATCGAAGGCACCTTAATCACATAATTACGGTAAATTCACATACAATTAAATCATCAATCAATCAAGATAATATGGACATTATTTCCAAATATAATTATGGTAATTCACCAATCGAAGGCGCATTAATCACATACTTATGATAAATTCATGTACAATTAAATATCAATCAATCAAGATAATATGAACATTATTTCCTAATATAATTATGGTAAATAATTTACGCACATGAATCACATAAGGCATTTATCTTAATGAATAATATTATTCATACTGCTATTTTAAAAAATAATTTATGCAATGTCGATTTATATTTAGCAATTAATTATGTCATTAATTTCCATTAACATAATTTTAAAGACACAATCATGTTACCATTCAAAACTGAACGCTCCCACATTTAGCAAAAGGAAATTATTGCATACAAATCATAATTAATGCATGCCCATCGTTTCAAGACCGAAATAAGCATCGACATAATTTTTTTTTTTGACAATCAAACCTCGCACAGATTTAGGTAGCTATCTAGAGTATGCAGATTGACTTCTCATATTCGTAACAAACAATATTGAAACATACTATTTATTGCAAATATAAGTTATTTGTCTTCATCATAAGGCTTCAAATGACTAGATATAATATCAGCATATATTCACAGGTCGACAGGTAATAACATACTATTTCAATTTATATACTTGAATCAACCTAACTCTTATACTAAATGTTAAAATTCTTTTACAGTAGAACGTTACATAAGCTTGACCTTATAATCAAGATTTCTACCATAAAGCAGACCTTATCAGGTATATGAACTGATTTAGAGAATAAAAATTATCTGAGTTGAACGCCGACATTATTAAGGACTCAATCTTCACCTCTTTGCTGTACAAGGGAAGATGGATTCCCGTGTGAACTTCTTAGAGTTTTACTGTAAGTTGTTGTTGTAAGAGTATGTCTCAAGAAGGCTAGGACTAATTGCCTATTTATAATAACAACAAACCCTAATTATTAATGGATAGAGCAAGAGGTGGGACTAACCCAATAAGAAATACAAGCACTGGTCCGTCCATCAAGGCCTTAGTGACTGGGCCAAATTAAATAAATTATTAAGGACTAAACAACTAATTATAATCTGTAGGCCAATATAATGGATTGGACCTCGCCAAATCCAAAACAGTCAGCCAGATGTCTGGTAGGTGGTCAGCTGGTCGACCTATAGTACCCTTGGCTTCACCAGTTAGATAGTGGGTCAGGCGGCCCGATGCATATTCCATCGGCTTGGTCATATGATTTGGATAGTTGGATGTCCGATCAGTTGCACATCTGCCCGGCTGGATACTTCCTGCCGGGCAGGGCATAAATGACCCAAAGCGGATGACCCATTAATGTTCCCTGTGTCCTCCCCCCTGAGGGTCTGGTTTACCGATTAGCCAGTCTACGAATCTGACAGGATGCCAAAGGAGGAGGGAGTACAATAGACTATCAAGAATCTCGTATGGAGGATACAATTTAATTGTGATAAGACATAGAAGTGTACGAGTATATTCCTTCGATTTGTAAAGTACTTTGATAGGATAGCAAGTCGGCGTACACAAACCAACATAGACAGGGCAATTAAGAGAAGGGAGTGATAGCACAGTTAGACACAATTAATGACCAGAATTACGACGATCTCATCCCCTTTCTGCAGGCAAATTCTGCCTCCAAATCTGAGCATTAAAATGGGATGAGACGTCATGATAGGTTCGGTTTGCTGCTTGTGCCTATATAAGGGTCTCCATTTCTTCACATGCAGGTATGCTCTACCATTTTTTTTGCTACTGTTTCCACTCTCATTTCTCTTCGCCGGAGTGTTGATTTGATCATCAGAGTGCTTACGCCGGAGACCCTTGCCAGCCTCTAACGGTCATTTCCCTTGTAGGTCGTCAGAGTTCGTCAGCTTCCCCGAGCATCCGGCCGGCGGGTCAGCAGTTAGTCTTCAGTCAACTTTCGAGCCTCGTCATCAGTTGGTCATCCTCCTCGCTTGCCTATAGGATCAAATTCGGCACCATATGTACCGAAGGTTTGCTTGATCAGAAGTACGAAGATGGACGACTCCAACAAGATGACTATCAAAATTTCACAAGAGGACTTTGAGCTGCTGGTTGTCGCTAAAGCTCAGAAGTTGGCATAGTACCAATAGCCGAGCGGTTGCTTGGCTATTGGATTCCCTGTTGCCTCCGTCGTCACTGCTCCAGTCGAGACGGAAGCCACTGCCCACTCGGGCGGTAACGTATACTTCCCCAAAGACTTCTTTTGATCGAGGGAAGATAAAGCTCAGCCAAATCGCATAGAGATCTCCTCATCTAGTCACATGTTGCCTCGCAATCCCAACAAGGGAAAGGCACCGATTGATCAGACGTCGCTCGACAAGTTAGGCATCCTTTTCTCCAACCGCATCCTCAAAGACTCCATGCCCAAGCACTTCAGACTCCTTTCCATCCCAGAGTACGGGGGAGTCATCGACCCTGAAGAGCATTTGATGAAGTTTGAGAATGCCACCCTGCTGCACCAGTATACAGACGACATTAAGTGCCGAGCGTTCCTGACCACCTTGTTAGACCTGACCCAGCGGTGGTTCGACCGACTCCTGAGTGGGTCGGTGCATAGCTTCTGAAATTTCACAAAACTATTCTTGCAACACTTCACGAGCAGTATGAGGCATCACAAGACGAGTCTCAATCTTTTTGCTTTGAAGCAGGGCTCGAGGGAGTCTCTGAGGGCTTATATCAAGAGATTCAACTAGGTAGCGATGGATGTGCCGACCACTATACTCATAGTCATCAATGCTTTCTCGCAGGGACTATGGGATGGAGAATTCTTCTGCTCGCTGATCAGGAAGCCTCCAAATGATTTGGACAGGCTCTTGGGTAAGACTGTCAAATACATCAATATGGAGGAGACGCAAGCCACCCGGAGAAAGGAGGTGGGGTTGACCCAAACTCCACCCCAAAACCAAAAGGTAAACACCTCGGGCGGGCCTATTCACAGCCCTCAATCCTCCATGAACCGACCCGAGTAGGAGCAGAGATAAGTACAACAAGTGACTCAAGGATGAGGCCCGACCAGATGGAAGTCTTATTATTTGTTCCATCATAGCAATACCCGCGACACCCAAGATTATAGGAAGGCCAAGTGGGGACAAGCCCTGTCCACCCGAGGACTCCCCTGTTGAATCCCCAGAGGAATGCCCGTGATTGAGGAGGACAACCAATCAGAGTGCAGGAGGTGAACCCAGTGGGAACCACCCCAGTAGCAAGACAGTTGTTCCCGTTGGCCAACCAACCAGAGCCTACGGAGATGAGTAAAGAATAGGCAAACCAGCGAAACTACGTATAAGGAACAGTGAACGTCATCTCGGGAGAGCCCACCTACAGTGACTACTGTAGGGCCCAAAAGTTCCAAATATGCCATAGAAATTCACCTAGTCGAGACCAGCGCCGCCTAGACCCTAGGCTCCCAAATCAGCTTCGGGCCGCAAGACTTGCAGGGTCTGGAGGTCCCCCACGATGATGTCGTGGTCCTCATGGCAGTGATCGCCAACTACCAGATCCACCGTACCATTGTGGATACTGGTAGCTTGGTCAACATCTTCTACAAGAAGGTGTTTGACCAGTTGTAGATTGACATCGCGACGTTACAACTGGTGGCCACACCTTTGTTTGAATTCTTCGACAACAAGGTTCAACCGGCCGGCCAGATCAAATTGGCCATTTCACTAGGTGAGGAGCCTCTAAAGAGAACCCGATAGTCCACCTTTCTGATAGTAGATGCCTCGTTCACCTACAAATTCCACTATGGGCTGACCAGCTTGTAACAAGTTTCGAGCAGTCATCTCCACCATCTACCTCAAAGTCAAGTTTCCATTCAGAGACAGAGTCGGTGTGAAGTAAAGGTAGACTAGGTGGTGGCTTGGCGTTGCTATGTGGACAATGTCTGGATCGAGGCTCGGAAGGCATTCAGAGCGCCGCCCACTAGTTGCTGTAACGACCCAGAAAATTTTCTTAATATTTCCTTTAAAATATTGATCATGTCTAGATAGTGTTCGAGGAACCTAGAGATACTAGTGTGAAGTTTAGCCTAGTCTTAGCATGATTTTCCTATTTAAATTGAGAAGTTAAGTACTAATGAGCCTTATATGAGCTCCAAAAATTGATTTTAATTAGGCAGAATTTAATATAAATCTAAAAGGATTTTAATTAGGAATATTAGCATGGTTATGAGTGAGTTTTAGGGAATTTTCGAAAATAAGAAAAAATAAAATAAAAAGAAAATAAAAATAAAGTGCATGCACCAAGGATTGAACCTTGGACCTAGTCTACCATCATGCATGTGCTAACCAATTCACCTAGCAAGGGAGTGCTATGAGGGAATGAAGTGGATTTTAGTTAAGGCTTGGGAAAATGAAGAGTCATCAAGAGAAGAGACACCATGACTCTTCACTTACCCTCCTTAATGTAGTATAAAGGAATGAGGGAGGTGGCATGGGAGTTACTTTTCTTCCTTCATTTACAAGCCACTCTTCTTCCTCCTCCTTCCTCCCTCTAGCCGAAACCCACAAGTGGGGTTTTCCCTTGGACAAGCTCCACAAGAAGGCCTCATCTTCAAGATCTAAAGGTTTCACAAGGCTACAAGGGCTAGAGGTGACCTAAGGTCTAAGAAGTTCTTTTGGTTCTCTATATTCAAGGTGAAAAATCAAGAAAACCCAAGGTAAGACTCCCTCACCTGTGGTATGATAGTTCCCTTTGATGTTTATCATATTATGAAGTTTCGTTTAGGTTTTATGTTGAGAAAAACCCATGATCTTGGCCCTTGAACTTTCGGCCACCATGTGTTTGGGTTAAAAAATGATGTTAAAAATATCTCTCATGTTTTCTAATGTATTCTCATGATGAATATAGAATAGAAGATAATTTTGGGAAATTTGTAGGGTACCCAAGACCCTTTAGGGTTTGGGACCTTCACCATGAGTCCATGGTTAGGATTTGGACCTAACCCTTCAAGTATGTACCTTGTGCATCCTCATGATACAAGGGGAGGTTGAAGGTGATTTATGTGAATTTTCACAAGGCCTTGCAACCTTGCAAGTTTCGGCCAAGATGGGAAGTGGGGCTAAAAGTTAAGGTTTTCTTCAAGTATGGGTTCCAAAGGCCCCTATGGTATGATATGGTTGGTGTTTAATGTTTGATTGGGAATTTTATGGAATTTTTCCATGCACCCATGGCCTTGTAAGGTTTCAGCCAACCCTAAGAAGCAGGGCTAAAGGTTAGGGTTAACCCTAATCATGAGCTCTAATGGTTTCCTATGGCCTTATAGGTAATGTATGATTGTTTCTTTACCTTATGCTACCTTACATGTTATTTGAATGATGGAACCCTTCCTTGCAGGGTTTGGCCAAGCAATGTAAATAGGGTTTAGGTGGAGTTAGGGTTTGAAGGATGATGGTTTATGGCTCATTATGATGTATATATATAGGTTCAAGCATGTGGTAGAAATTATGTTACCTATAACCCTAACCTTAGGTACTATGTTACATGTTTGTATGTTCATGTTAGATGCCATGCTTAATAGGGTTTATTCATGAATGTCTTATGTTCTATGCCATGCGCTTAGATAGTATGTAACAGGTTTATAGAAGTCCCACCTATGCATGCTTGTGATAGATACTATACTTATGTATGAAATGCAATGCTTACCTTATGTATCATGATCATGCAAGCTCTATGGAATAGGATGATGGTCTAAGTAGACATGTCATGTTCAATGAATATAATGAAATGCTTACCTTATATGTCATGATCATGCAAGCACTATGAACAAGAATGATATTTTATGTAAGCATGTCATGTTTATGAATGAAGTTAATGTAAGCACTATGAACAAGAATGATGTTTTATGTAAGCATGCCATGTTTTATGAATGAAGATAAGGCTCATGCCTTTAAGGCATCATGATTCTATGCATTAAGTATGAACAATGAAAGGTCAAGTATGCTCTATGTCATGCTTCATGTAACAAGCTATGCTATGTCTAAGTATGTAATGAATGTCTTATGAATGATGAAGCATGTAAAGTTATTTTACTTTATGAATGGGCTTGTATCGGACCGAAGTATGGGTCCAAGGGATGGGCACCTTAAGAACGCCCCGGTTCTGGACTACTGACTATGCTGTCCACGGTTCTGGGACTACCGAAGCTGTCCAACAGGGATGGACACCTTAAGAACGCTCCGGTTCTAGGACTACCGTAGCTGTCTTTACCCTAGTAGGTTGAGACTAGCTACCTCGTATTTACTTAGGGATGTGCGCATATGATGTATGTATGTGGTACAAGCCGGGGACCCCAATGATGTTATGATTATGTTTAAGTATTTAAAAGAAAGTATGATTTTAAATTAAGCATCCTTATGTCTATGCATTCAACCCATGCATTCATTCATGCTATGCATTATGCCATGATAGTGAATAATATGCTTATGTTTATGTTAAGAATATGCCCATGTGTTATGTTAAGAATTATGCCATGATAGCAAATGTATGCTCATGATTATGTTTATGTTCATGCTAGATTATGATGCCATGATTTTATGTATGTTCATGCTAAATTATGATGCTATGATTTTATTTGTGTTCATGCTAAATTATGATGCCATGATTTTATTTATGTTCATGCTAAGAATGATGCCATGATTGTGTTTATGTTTATGATAAGAAGTATGCTATGATATGTAGGATTGAAGCATTATGTTTATGTTTATGTGACGTATGGATTTTTGTGAGTAGGAAAGAGTCTTACTAAGTCTATGTGCTTATAGTCTTAATTTCCTCATACCGCAGATCAAGCGAGAGGACAATAAGGAAGCAGCAGGAGGGGCAAGAATGTATGTGTGTGGTAGTGACTTGGCCAAGGAAATACATAATTACAAGTTTTATGCAAATTTTATGATGGTGTTGTCTAAACAACTTACACTTGCTACTTGTGTGCTTGATGGATGACTATGTGACATTATGATATGATGTTAAGTATGATGTTAAAACGCTAAGTTCCCATGTCACCAAGTTAGCAAGGATAGTTAGGTGCATGTATGTGTAAGTTTAAGTTATTCCGCTGCCTACGATGCTCACATGCCCTAAGTATGTTAGCGTAACGCCGCTTTATGAATGAAAAAAAGCGGGCGTTACAGTTGCAACATGGTCTAACCATCACCTTGGGCTGAGCTACATGAAGACAAAGAGGAGATTTAACTTCTTCTTGACCATGAAGAAGCAAAGGTGAAGATAGCCACCGACCTCGCTGTCGAGCTGAGACATCAACTGGTGGACTGCCTTACTCAAAATCAAGATGTGTTCCCCTGGTCAGCCAAGAACTTGAATGGTGTCCAACTAGAAGTCATGGAGCATGAGTTGCACGTCTACCCCGGTGCTCGACCTATGAAGCAACGCAAGAGGAACTTTACCGCAGAACAAAACAAGGTTATTCGAGCAAAAGTTGAGAAGCTCTTGGAGGTCGGGCATATCAGAGAGATGCAATTTTCGACTTGGTTGCCAACATCGTGCTAGTCTCCAAACCGGACAACAAATGGCTGATCTGCATTGACTTTCACGACCTTAACCAAGCTTGCCCGAAAGATTACTACCCCCTATCCTGAATAGACCAGATGGTGGACTCGACAGCAGGTAGTGAGCTGATTTGTATGCTGGACTTGTACCAAGGCTATGTTGGGACCGGGTGCATGTTGACGAGGATACGGGTTCGTAAATTTTAAAATATTTACGTGCAGCGGAAGAATTAACATAAATAATTTCTCAAATTATTTTTAACCACGTATCTAGCATGCGACCTTATGATGTGTGGACATGATCATAAATTAAAATTTTGCAGAAAGTAAACTAATTTACTCATTACCTCGCGTAACTCGAAGTAAGGGACGAGATCCAACCGTAGCGTCCCTTGGAAGCTCCGCCTCTATTCGCGTCCACGCCGAGTTCTCTTTGGGATGACTTCGCAAAGCCACGAGTTTTGTGCCGACGAGAACTACTAGATTCTCCAAAAGCACAACTAGAATAACAAGAGAGAAAAGATGAAAACTAACCACCAAGTAACGGAATCAAAATTCCGGGAAAGGAAGGAAGGAGTCGCGATCCGCTTCTTCTTCTTCGGCACCTTATTGGTGGATGAAGCTCTCGGCCACCCTTGGGATGTGCGCCGGCCCTAGGGGAGGAGAGAGAGCCGGCCCTAGAGAGAGAGAGGGGTGCCGACCCTAGAGAGAGAGAGAGTTAGAGAGAGAGAGAGGGAACTACTAATCTCTTGATTAATTGATTGGAATTCAAGGCTTGCCTTTGGTTCCTTTATATAGTAGTCTCTCCCTTGCCAAGTCTCCCCTTTAACGGAATTAACGGAATAAATTTTCATAAGAAATTTATCTTATAAATTTTCTTGTGAATTATTCCGTTATGTCTAGTTTTATTATAACTAACTTTATAATAAAACAAATACATCTCTCTTTTTAATTATGGAATAAAATTTACAAGAAATTTATAAATTTTTCTTATCATGGAAAAATCAATTCATAATTGATTTTATAAAATTAAAATAAATCGATCCATGGTTCATTTTAATTTCCATAAAAAAGAATAAATTTCTACAAATTTCTTTATATAAATTTCTTTATATAAATTTCTTTATATAGATTTATTTATCCATAATTTTATAAAACAAATCGTGCTTGATTTATTTTATAAAATAAACCAAATAAATTGGTTTTCTCTCCTTGTAGTGGCCGGCCAAACCAAAGAGGGTGGGCACCCTCTTTGGCTGGCCACACCAAGCCAAACCCTCGCGAATTAAACTCATTTAATTCGCCCAATAAGCCTTCAAAAGACTTAGCCATTTTAAGCTTCCGTTGCGCCTCTGATTAATTCAGATTCGACTTATTTCTCTTGATCGGAAAATCTAATTTTCAACTCGTTTTAAATCCCTCGGATTACTCGTAGTGCGTGTGACTAAATAGGCTTTCGATTTATGTTGGCCGTCTATAATTAACCAATTATAGAACGATCATGAGTGGCACCTAGTAGTACATCATGATCCCCAATTAATCGAAAGATCAACGGTTGACCTCAGAAAGAATTCTGAAACCCTTCAGCAGCTATAATGAGTCGTGCCTCATTCTTTTCACCATCTTATACCCACTTGGTTCAGGACACGGTCTATGTGTGTCAGTCCCCACTAGGCTGACTACGTCACACCTAGCCCAAGTAATGTCTTTCTCGTCCAATGGATTCTAATTACTCACATGTGTCTAAGAGATTCATACTCTGAACATGTCATGCTCTGGCCAGAGGCTTCGAGTAACAATCCGACGATAGGCCTCGGGTATACATCTCCTCGCAAGGAGTGGTGAATCCTTTGTAGGCTGTTCAAACATCTTTGGGCACTTCGGCTTATACCCAACCATCCTGGGTCCACACCTCCATGGAGATGCTTGCTTAAGATGTCAAAGTATAAGTCTCCATGACCAAGATGACTTGAACACCGCATATCAAAGGAACATCGCACTTAAGCTGCAGTAAGAACTTCACTGACATGTCTATATGTAGACTACCATATGAAGTCTTACAGCCAGTCACTCCAATGAACTAGTTCCCTTAACTAGCATCCATGTTTATCTCCGGACATCCCAATGTCACCAGCCAGTGAGAATCAACTGATTAGAGAATAACCCATGCTAGTCTCAACAGAATTGATAGTGTCCGTATTTATCAATTCATCGACTAGGCACAATTTCAATACTTCACAATTGCACATGTAGAGATAATCACTAGTTGTGAATTCATCACAAATTCTCTTATGCTGTGAATTGTATTGCGGACATTCAGTAAATGAGTTCAAGATCTCAATCAAATACATGGACATGTATACTCAAATAGTGAATATTCATTTATTAAAGTAAATGATTACAATCATAAGGCGATTGCCTTAGGACACTTCTCTCACATTACTAACAGGCTATGATTAGGTGCCCCTAGCACTCACCTACTAGGAGAAAGGTAGCTTTATCACCGCCAACAGTATGTATTGTTATAAGGTAATGTCGTTCAGATTAAAAAAATCATGTGCTACCTACTAGCCGATGATGAACAAGGTCTTCAGTGAGCAGATAGGACGAAATATCAAAGTTCACGTCGTTGATATCCTTATCAAGTCCGTCCGATCAGCTGGCCTAATAGTTGATGTTGAAGAAACTTGTTGCACTTTGAGGAAGTATGACTTGAAGCTGAACCTGACCAAGTGCCTTTTTGGAGTAAGGAGCGGGAAGTTTTTGTCAGTAGGAGCCCTAGAGCCAATTATGTGATGATTAACTAGGGAATTTTTGTATCATATTCTATCATTAATAAAGACATATTTGATTATTATACTTTATATTTGTGCCAAATAACTAAGTATAATAATGTCCTTGGGTAGTAGGTTCTTATCTACATTATATCGATTGGTTGAATCAATAGTGAGATGATGTAGAGAATACTATACTAAGCCATTTCTAGTCAAGCATTAATATTCAAGGACAATATTAATGCATGAAGACTAGCATATAGGTCAATTGATGACTTGAGCTCACAAGTCATGCATATATGATATCAAGTTGATACATGAGTATATATTAAACAATGTATACTGAATTGGCCCTCCATGGGAAAGTTTCATAGATTGTCATATGAGTGTCATAAACTTTCTCATGTGACTATTAGTATGAATAGTTTTTAGACCTGAAGTCACTACGGTTCCCTACACAAGGAGTTATGTACTTTGGTATTATCAAACGTTACCCATAACAGGGTTGACTATAAAGGCGATCACTGAGTATGTAATGAATTATGCAGAGGAATGTGAGTGATGTAGATGAGATCTATCCCTCCCATATGACGGGAGTGATATCTGTGGGCCCCTTGATCAAGTAGGACTACTAAAACGCATGACCATGCTCAAATGAGTCAATATGAGATATTGAACTCATTTGTTTGAGTGAGTATACTCAGGGAAACACAAAGATTGATTGAGGATGACACGGTCTATACCTCATTGGTCAATCTAGATATCGAGGATAGAAGGACAAAGTCATATATTGATAGTCACGGAGGTTAAGTCGGATCTCGATTTTCTCGTCACTTGGGTAGCAATGATGCATTGCTAGATGCCGCTCATTGCTTATGTGTCTAAAGCAATTTAGACATATTGTCAATGTTACGAGAACCTATTGGGTCACACACTAAGAGCATGATACTTTGGAGATTAATTGATCTTAGTTTGACTAAGATTTGATCCGAATTAGATTAATTGAGTTAGACTCAAGTGAATCCAATTGGATTATGGGATTGAGATCTAGTTTGAGTTTGCTCATTTAGATTAGACTCAACTACATTTGAATGAGATAATAATTTATTAAAATGTTTAATAAATTAATAATAGAGAAAGATGAAAAATTTCTCTTCATTGGATGAAGAGAAGTTGAAGAGCCACATGAGAAAATGTGCTCTAAGTGGGATTTTATTAACATTAATGGAGCGAAACTAAAGGGACAAAAACTTTTCATATTCATGAGATGAGTATAAAAGAGTTTTTCTTGTCATTTGAATGATGAACTTGTCATTCTTCATTCCCTTCCTTCTCACGGCCAAAATCCCTCTTCTCCCTCTCCTTCTTACTTTGTGAATCTCCTCTTGTAGCTAGTACCACAAAGGTGATTCTTCTCCGAAGCTTGAGAGATCATGTTCATGTGGATACGCATAGAGACACAGATACTTGAACGTGTAAGGGATCTGACATACTTCGGACAAGTGGGATAAATGAATGGCACGCGCCAAAGATATACCTATATGATAGGAATTTGTAAATTAACTTTGTATGAGTTTTCTTTCGCATGGATCGCTCGTGGGTCTCTTATTTCCGCTACGATTTTTGAATATTTTTGCTTAGAGATCCCTATAGTTCCTCAACTACATTGTGACTGAGATGGGTATTGAGGCCAATCCTAGCAAAGTCAGGGCCCTGCTTGACATGTCATCACCTCGAAACCTGAAGGAAGGTTAACGGCTGACCGAGAGGATCATTGCACTATCTCGATTCATCTCTCACTCAACAGACCGAAGCCTGTCATTCTTTATGACGTTGTGCCATGCCACCAAGTTCCAATGGGATGCTGAGTGTGACAAAATTTTTGAGGAATTGAAGACTTATCTAGCTAGCCTACTCGTGTTGGCCAAGCTCGAAGCCAGGGAAGCTCTGCATGTGTACTTGTCTGCCATGGAAGAGGCTATCAGTGTTGTACTGATAAAATAGAGAGAGACTGAGCAGTAACCAGTATACTTCTTTGGACACCTATTAAAAGATGTCGAGTGCCGTTATAGCACACTCGAGAAGTTGGCATATGTCCTAGTCTTAGCCACCCGGCGGCTTCATCCTTATTTCTTAGCTCACCCAATTACAGTGCTTACCAACAACACCTTCGGTGGGGTACTGATCAACCCAGAGGCATCTGGTCGGATGATCAAGTGGATGACTAACTTGAGCAAGTATGACATACACTATTAGCCCAAAACAACTATCAAAGCTCAGGCTCTTGCGGACTTCCTTAGTGAGCTACACATGGAAGAGACCGAGGGTATATGGAAAATCTATGTTGATAGCTCCTCGGCTTGGTAGGGGAGTGACATCAGATTCCTGATGATTTCTCCGAAAGAAGATCACCTCCATCTATCCGTGCGGATAGAGTATCGAGCCACTAACAATGATGCCAAGTATAAAGCTCTCATCTGTAAGCCGCTAGACACGTCGGAGCTTCCAGAGTCATTCTCCACTCGGACTCACAGTTGGCCATGCAGCAGTTGACCAGCCGATTCGAGGTAAACAGTGAGCAACTCCAGGCCTATGTGGATGCTTATGAACAGTTAAAAACAAAATTTCAAGAGGTCCAATTACAATAGATCCCCAGAGAGAGAGAGCAATCTAAAGGCAGATGAATTGGCAAAGCTGACTGGGGCCATTGCCTATGGGTCCTTGCCAAACGCCTAGCAAAGACCATATTTATTGCTTAGATTGAGCAGCAAGCCGAGCTAGATTTAGGAGGTGATTGGAGGGCTCCCCTTATTTCCTATATGCAACCAGGAATCCTCTTGACTAACCCAGAGCAAGCTCGAGTACTAAAGAAGCATGCCTTCTAGTTCATCCTGATCGGCGACACCCTATACAAATGGGTCATCTCCAAATCCTTACTCAAATGTTTAGGGGAAGAAGAGTAGACTATATGTCTGTAAGCCGCTATACACGTCGGAGCTTCCAGAGTCATTCTCCACTTGGACTCATAGTTGGCCAGCCGATTCGAGGTAAACAGTGAGCGACTCCAGGCCTATGTGGATGCTTATGAACAGTTAAAAACAAAATTTCAAGAGGTCCAATTACAATAGATCCCCAGAGAGAGAGAGCAATCTAAAGGCAGATGAATTGGCAAAGCTGACTGGGGCCATTGCCTATGGGTCCTTGCCAAACGCCTAGCAAAGACCATATTTATTGCTTAGATTGAGCAGCAAGCCGAGCTAGATTTAGGAGGTGATTGGAGGGCTCCCCTTATTTCCTATATGCAACCAGGAATCCTCTTGACTAACCCAGAGCAAGCTCGAGTACTAAAGAAGCATGCCTTCTAGTTCATCCTGATCGGCGACACCCTATACAAATGGGTCATCTCCAAATCCTTACTCAAATGTTTAGGGGAAGAAGAGTAGACTATATGTCTGTAAGCCGCTATACACGTCGGAGCTTCCAGAGTCATTCTCCACTTGGACTCATAGTTGGCCAGCCGATTCGAGGTAAACAGTGAGCGACTCCAGGCCTATGTGGATGCTTATGAACAGTTAAAAACAAAATTTCAAGAGGTCTAATTACAATAGATCCCCAGAGAGAGAGAGCAATCTAAAGGCAGATGAATTGGCAAAGCTGACTGGGGCCATTGCCTATGGGTCCTTGCCAAACTCCTAGCAAAGACCATATTTATCGCTCAGATTAAGCAGCAAGCCGAGCTAGATTTAGGAGGTGATTGGAGGGCTCCCCTTATTTCCTATATGCAACCAGGAATCCTCCCGACTAACCCAGAGCAAGCTCGACTGCTGAAGAAGCATGCCTTCTAGTTCATCCTGATCGGCGACACCCTATACAAATGGGCCATCTCCAGACCCTTACTCAAATGTTTAGGGGAAGAAGAGTAGACTATATGTTGAGGGAAATCCACTCGGGATCTTGTGGAAGTCACGCGGGTGGGCGGTGATAATTATCATTTTGTTAATCAATTTAGGCTCTCAAATCCATGTTTTGATCCCCTTTATATGCTTAATCTTGTATTTACACTAGGTTCCATGAGTTATTTCTATTTTTGGTTTTGGATGCAATTCTTTCTATATTTGAGATATTGTGGCATTAAAATTTGAATCTAATTTTGTAGGCTTTGAATGATCATGGACCTAGATCAGATTGGATCGAGTTTGAGTCAGACTTGGATTCGGATCAAGATGATCAAGCATTGGAAGAATGTGGGCCGTCCAATCAAGAAACGGGGAGATCTGAGCCATCTATCAGCTTCTGATCAATCCGAGCTCAAGATAGAGTTAATCAAGACCATATATCAAGATTCAAAGTTTTGGTCTAAATCAGAAGTCATCTAGCCGTTGGATCAAGCTCGAGAGGAGTCTAAGTCGTCCATTAAAAAATCAGGGCAATCTAAGCCATTCGTTGTAGATTTGATCGATCCAAGCTATAGAGAAGAAGATCCTAACCATTGATGGAGATCTGGAAAGTTTGGACTCAATCCGAGATGATCTGACCGTTGGATGAAGCGAGGATGATCACAACCGTTAATTTTGAATTGGAATTAATTAAATCAGAGAACTTCTCCGCCCGACGAGCGTCGTCGCAAGTTTT
This sequence comes from Boesenbergia rotunda, assembly GCA_024364735.1. NCBI lineage: Eukaryota > Viridiplantae > Streptophyta > Magnoliopsida > Zingiberales > Zingiberaceae > Boesenbergia > Boesenbergia rotunda. The sequence continues at coordinate 862,881 of JAGFNQ010004295.1, forward strand.
CATCTGTTCTTGGTTTTCTTCTCTGCTTTTCTTCTCCGATCGCACGCGGCCAACATCAGATCCGTTTGTTTTCAAGATTTCAGATCATAGAGTTCGATTTCCGGTTAAGTTTGCAACCAAATTCTTCTCTGAAAGGAGCTCAGGCGAGGGTTTCGCCGGAGTTCTGTTTCTGCCAATCGCTTCCGTTTGATCGTTTGTTTTCTTCGTCCGGAGCTGACGAAGCTATAGAGGGGTTCTCTGAAGGTTTCTGAGAGTTTCTGAGCTCGATCGCCATCCAGCCAATCGAGAAGGAAGAGATCGGGACAGATTTCAGATGCTGATCGATCGCTGCGATCGGACAGAGACACCACTGATCAGTCTCCAATCCGATCAGCAGAAATACTGATCGGTCCAGTGACCGATCAGGAAGATCATTTCGCAACTAAACCATTGCAAACTGATCAAGGGAGTTGTTCTTCACTGGTTTTTGAGCTAGAGGGTTTCTAGCTCAGCTTTTGTGTGACGGCAAAGGGAAATCTTGGCAAGGGACTGGTTTGATGTTCAATTTAGGATAATTTTGGTTCTAAACACTTATTTCTTCAAGTTGCTTTAGTTTGTTTCCAACTACACTTCGAGTCAAGTTTCTTAAGCATTGTTTTGTTCTAGCTTTCACATTTCTGCAATTAGTTCCCTGCATTCAAGTTTATTTCTTAAGTTTCAATTTCATAGTTTTGAATTTAATTGCTCAGTTATCAAATAGGTTAAACATAGTTTTTGCAATTTCCTAATTCATTTCTGCTTTAGCTGAGTTTAATTTGTTTCAAACTGGTATTTCATTCATATTTGCAAAAACCCCCATCTTACTTGAAAACCCAAATATTAAACGACGAATTCAAGCTTGAACTAAGCATCCTTAACTAGTCCTTGGAAAAATACGACTTGAGGCCCCTATACAACATTTAGCTTGGTGAGATTAAGGGTTTTCAACTTATAAATTCAAATTTGAGGCTCATTGTGACACTTGATTTTGGGCTTAATACCATCAGGCGGCCGGTGGCTTGGAAGGTTTTTCTTTTTGAATACTTTTGGCCGATACTACAGAAGGACGCCAACCAGTTGGTCACAACTTGTCTATCCTGCTAGAGACATAAGAATCTATCCCACCGATCGATCAAGATATTGAAGGCCTCCACAGTGTCTTGCCCCTTTGATTAGTGGGGGATGGACATTGTAGGACCCTTTCCTACCGCGCCTGCTCAGAAGAAGTTTTTGTTAGTGGCGGTCGACTACTTCTCTAAGTGAGTGGAGGCCGAGGCATTAGCTCAGATCACGGAGAAGGCAGTCATAAAATTCCTGTGGTAGAATATCTTGTGTCGATACGAGATACCCCACAAGTTAGTCTCTGATAATGGCCAACAATTCCAAGGCAGAAAAATCCAGAAGTGGCGCCCAACCTATGGGATCAAGCAAGTGATCACCTTGGTCGCCTACCCACAGAGCAACAGCCAAGTGGAAGTAGCCAATCGGGAGATCCTCAGAGGGCTTAAGACTAAGTTAGAACATGTGGGCAAAACATGGGTGAATGAGCTGCCCAACATCCTGTGGGCTTAGCGGACCACGCCGAGAGAAGGCTCAGGCTACACACCTTTTTAGCTGATTTATGGAAGTGAGATGGTGGTGCCAGTGGAGGTCGGATGTGAGTTCGATTGGAGGCAGCTTTATGATGCAGACAATGAAGAAAGGCATGGCTTGGAGGTGGATTTGGTCATGGAGATCTGAGACCGGGTAGTTGCTCGGATAACCGCCTATCATTAGAGAATACAACAGAGATACAACCAGAAGGTACTTCCCCAGGCCTTCCAGGTCGGCGACCTGGTCTGGAAGCGATTCAAGCCGGTCGGCAATGTAAGTAAGCTGGAGCCTTAGTGGGGCGGGCCTTTTAAAGTGACCCAGAAGCTAGCGACTAGGCATATTACCTACAGGATGCTCAAAGGAAGAAGCTAGGTCGACTTTGGAGCACTATCCATCTGCGACTGTATAGGGTGTTAAATACTGGAAGTTTGGAGGGCTAAACCGCTTAAATCCCTAAAATAGGGGGTTCGTAGGAATTGGTTGAAAGGGGAGGGGCGATTTGCAAAATCACCACCATGTTTTTAATCTGCCCATTCTTCAGTTATCGCTCGAAGGCCCCTCTTCTTCTTCTGCATCTCCTCCTCGCCGTTGCCCTAAGACGCCGCACAATCCCATTTCGTCCGCCTTCACCTTCGCACGAGCAAGAGTCGACGGTGGAACCAAAGAGTTTCCTCTGCATTTCCTTCTCCTTCATGGCTGTGTTCAAGGTGGTCCGATGGAAGCTAGGTCTGTTTGTGCAAAGCATCCTCTCCGGCTTCCTCTTCCTCCTGTATTGTCGCGATTGTGAGTGGCGCCGATCTCATCAACACTGTCTGATTGTTAGCGAGGTCTCTCCTTGCGATCTTCCATTTTCTCGATTGCCTCTGGCCGACGTCGACGCCGCCGCAGCGGTTCCCAGCGAGCGAGCGCCGCCCCTTCGCCATATCTCCTTCGTTTTCCTCTTCTTCTCCTTCCTACTCGTCCGTGCACAATAAGTCGACGCGATCCCTCTTTGCCGCGAACCCTAGTCGTGCAAGTTCCTCTTCACGCGATTACGGCCGGCGGCATCACCATCTCGCGACCCTCCTCCATCGTGCTTCCTCTTTGTCTTCTCCACGCGGTTGAGCAGGTGTCGAGCCTTCAATTCTCTGTGAGTTTTTCGTGAGTTGCAATTGAGTAGGATTGTTGTTTTGTTCGAATTTGGTTTTCATAGTCATGATCCTGGTGTAAATGTTGGTTTTGGAATTTAATGTTTGCATGGAGGAGTGAATCTGGATCAATACAGTGGGAGTTATCTCAGGGTGATCTCATTACATAAATGTGAAATTAGTAAGGGGTAATTTGTTAATATATGTTGCTAAATTGATTAATGAGAAAGTAGGATTATGAAACTTGAAACGTAACTGATTGGGTTTTTGGTGACAGGGACATGGGTGATGTAAGTTGCTATAGGTTTGATTAGGTTTTGTTGGATCAGATCTGAGTGTCTGAGCTTAAGTTGATTTGGTTTGTTTCCTTTAGTTGTTGTTTTGTAAGAAATTGCTTCATTTGGAGATGGAGGCTATTTGGTAGTTTAAATCTAATTTTTTATGTGGTTGTTTCCCTTGCCGTGAGTCACATGGAGGGTTTGGGGATTTAAAATTTGGAAAGAGAAATCTTGTGTTAGCTTGGTATAATGAGATTATGAATTTGTTAACATGTGAAATGGGTGCATAAGAATGTTGTGTTCTGCCTGGAATACAATCATGAAGTTGAATGTACCAGATATTCCTAAAGGCATACCATCAGAAAAACTTCCTTGACCAATAGGATAGATCAAGAAAACAGCAGCAGCTGCTGCAACAGGAGCTGAATATGCAACAGCAATCCAAGGACGCATACCCAAACGGAAACTTAGTTCCCACTCACGACCCATGTAACAAGCTACACCAAGTAAAAAATGTAGAACAATTAACTCGTAAGGACCGCCATTGTATAACCACTCATCAACGGATGCTGCTTCCCAAATTGGGTAAAAATGCAAACCTATAGCTGCGGAAGTAGGAATAATGGCACCAGAAATAATATTATTCTCATAAAGTAGAGAACCAGAAACTGGTTCACGAATACCATCAATATCTACTGGAGGGGTACAGAACTATCTCTCCAGAGATTGTGAAAGATATTCCACTAGAAATATTCTTGTTATTGGTTCGACTCATATTCCCCAAAAAGTGGATCCCGCTCTAATAGCTCCGAATAAATTAAATACATGCATTAAGATACGAAGGCTTCTTATTCAACAACAACGAAAGCACTTTTTCATTCTTTCATATACTAAAGGGTTTCACTTGGAAAAGAAAATGTTCCATACTAACGGATTCGGGTCCATAACCATGGGTTCCAATGCACGAGATCTTGCAGCACTTATCAATGAGGCCCTATCCATTAGTATTACACAGAAGAAATCAATTATAGAAACTAATACAATTAGATCAGCTCTTCATAGACAAACTTGGGATTTGCGATCCCAGGTAATATCGGTTCAGGATCATGGGATCCTTTTCTATCATATAGGAAGGGCTGTTGCACAAAATGTACTTCTAAGTAATTGCCCCGTAGATCCTATATCTATCTATATGAAGAAGAAATCATGTAAAGAAGGGGATTCTTATTTGTACAAATGGTACTTCGAACTTGGAACGAGCATGAAGAAATTAACGATACTTCTTTATCTTTTGAATTGTTCTGCCGGATTGGTCGCTCAAGATCTTTGGTCTTCACCCGGACCTGATGAAAATAATTGGATCGCTTCTTATAGATTCGCTGAGAATGATTCTGATCTAGTTCATGGCCTATTAGAACTAGAAGGCGCTCTGTTGGGATCCTCACGGACAGAAAAAGATTGCAGTCAGTTTGATAATAATCGAGTGACATTACTTCTTCGGTCCGAACCAAGGAAGTATTGATCTTGGATGGTCGGCCTTAATTTTGTTTATATATAGTTTAACTAATTTATTTAATTTTTATAATTAGTTAAACTTATGTATTGACTTAGACCTTGATTCGGACTCGTTCAGTTGATCGTGGAAGGTTCTCGTTTACGGACTTCTACAATTATAAGGCGGGTATTTCTCCTTTGTACTCGTGTAGTTCCTTTTACCTTAAAGCATAGTTGTTTTATGTCTAAATAGGTTGCTTAACCTTATTCCTTGTTGTTTGTTATTTTAACATCGTCGTTGATACTTTTTCTTCGTTGATCTTCGAGTATTCAAAATTCGTATCTGTACAGTCTCCTATTGTTTTCTGTTCTGTAAAGTGTTGCTTGTACGCGAGTACTTAGATGCCCATTAAACACAATTATGTTTATTTGGCATTAGAAATATCCTACTTAGTAGTGTAGGTGCATAATCATTGATTTTCAATTTCTGGTTAGTTGTATCGATGTATCATTGATACTTGTTGGATTTTATTGCATCGTTGTTTCTCCGGTTGTTCGTGCATCTTGTAGCATGCACCATATCTGCACGTTGCATACTAACGGCTGTTGGGCTTCCATATGGTTAAGCTGTCGTTGGTCATTTAGTTGTTCAGTTCACTCAACCACTTGTTGTCATGGTAGTTGCTAGAGTACGAGTAACTGTCCTGTTATGTCACACATGTTGTAGTTGTAGGCAAGCAGTGACACCCTCATCGTTGTTTTCGAGGGATACTAGATCTGTTGATAGCTCCCCCTATATATCGGGGTTTGGAGTGTTGGCTCCCCAGCATCCTGTCTACTCAACCACACCTTTCTGTGGCATTCATTGGAGTGCATACAGTTGTCACAACCCTACCCACTCGGTCACACAGATGGGATGTGTTGGCGGCTTGACTGGCGTCAGGGGTGACACATGTCATTGTATCATATGCATTTATTGCATTTATGGATTTTCTTGTGCTTGTTGCATCAATATGAGTTATGGTTGCTGCATTTGGTTGACATGCATGTATATGTTGGCTTCATTATTGTCGCGTTGTTTTATACCTGCTTAGTTGTTATTTGGTTTTATAACATGTTTTATATATGTTATGCATGTTTAGGTATTCTTATATTCCTTATGGACTGTACTCTGTTGATTCTCTACTTAGTTATCCTTTATTATGCCATGCAATTGTTGACTCATTGATAACTACCATTTTGTTGTTTATTTTAGGCTCTAAAATCCATGTTTGATCCACATTATATATGCTTAAGTTTGCATTTATATTAGGTTTCATGTATTTCTTCTATTTTGGCTTTTAATTCAAAACTTTGTATATTTCAGATATTTTGGCACTAAATTGTGAATCTCATTTTGTAGGTTTCAAATGATCATGGACCTAGATCAAATTGGGTCAAACTTGAGTCAGCATTAGATCCGGATCAAAGGGATCAAGCATCGGGTTAATATGAGCCATCCATTCAAAGAATGGCTAGATCTGAGCCATCCATTAACTTTCGATCAATCCAAGTTAAGGATAGGGCTAATCATGACCCTAAATCATGATCTGAAAGTTTGAACCCAATCGGAGCACATCTACCCATCGGATCAAGCTTAAAGGAATCTCAACCATCCAAGCAAGAGAAGGGATGATCTGGACCATCCGCCACAGATCTGGTTGATCCGAGCTAAGGAAAGGTAGATCAGGACCATTGATCAAGATCTGGGGAGTTTGGTTCAGATGTGAAGAGATCCAGCCGTTGGATGGAGCGAAGAAGATCTCGGCCGTTCAAATTCAAATGGTTTTAATTAAAAGGGAATTCCCTCTTCCGCTCGAAGGGTCGTCGTCGCGTGTCGCCAGTTCTTCAGTAGCAGTGTTTTTAGATCGTGTTTCTCCAGTTCTTCTTCATCGTTTTCTTCGCAATTTCTTTTCCCGATCGCGCGACAACATCAATTCGCTTGTCGTCAAGATCTCAGATCGCGGAGGTGAGGATTCCAGTTCAGTTTTGCTAACTAAATCGCACAGCTAAGAGGAGCTTTGGAGAGGGTTTCGCTGGAGCTCCGATCCACTGAATTCTTCATCCGATCGCAGTTGTCTTCATCGAGCTGATGCCATCAGAGCTTCAGAGGGGTTCTCCGAAGTAATTTGAGGGTGTCTGAACGAGATTGGCACTCGGTGTAAGGAGAAGATCGCGGGATTCAGCTTCTGACTGATCGGGTTGATCGGACAGAGAGGACTCTGATTGGTCCCATGACCGATCAGAGGAAGGCCTGATCGGTCGGTTTGACCGATCAGGAAGAGCAGAACCAGAATTGAGCTAGGAAGTTTCTTATTCTTCGTTGATCTTTGAGCTAGGGGGTTCATAGCTCATCCTTTGTATGATGACAAAGGGAAGTCTTGTGATGAACTGATTTGATGTTTTAATTAGGTTTATTTTGATTTTATACATGTATTTCTTCAAGTTGTTATAATTGTTTCCATTACACTTCAAGCCATGTACTTAAGCCAAGATTTGTTCTAGTTTCTTTTAATCTGCAATTTCTTTCATGCAATTAGTTTTCTGTAATTTATTACCTGCAATTAGCTCTTTACGTTCAATTCTATAGTTTGGATTTACTTGTTCCATTGTCAATTAGGTTAAGTTTAGTTCTTGCACTTAGTTCATTACCTTGCTTAGTTAAGCCTATTTTGTTCCAAGTTTTATTTCATATTGTCATTTCATTTCCTTATCACAAAAATCCCATTTTATTAGAAAACACAAACATCAAACGACAAATAAATCTGCAAGCTCGAGTTAAACATTCATTCAACTAGTCCTTGGAAAAATACGACCTGAGACCCCTCTACTACATTTCTATCTTGTTAGCCAAAGGGTTTTCAGCTTTATAAATTTCTAAATTTGAGACCCACATTCGTGACAACTATTTTTGGGTCCATCAAATTTTTGGCGCCGTTGCCGGGGAGTCACTAGTTGTGTTTGTTTAATTTGAGGTTGTGTTTAATATTTATATTCTTTGATTCCATTTTTATTTGCTTTATCTTTTTGTATACATTGGCTGCCATTTTGTTTGTTTCGTGGCCAGGACTGCAGGGGGGCAACCATTAAAGTTTGAGAAGCTATTGGAAATTTTTTCTACTTATTCAAGCAGTTCCATGGTAGAGTATCAGTATTTTCAGAATTATCAGCAGCCTTGTCAGAGTTTTCAGCAGCCATATTCTCAATTCCAAGATGTTCAGCAGAATTTTCAACCATCTCAACCCTTTTCAAATTTTCAACAACCCAATTATCAATTTCAACCTCAATTTCAACAATTTCAGCAGTCTTATTCGAATTGTCAACAAAACCAACCTTGGAATCAGCCATCACAGCAATTTCAACCACAATTCCAAAATTTTCAGTAAGGTTACAATCCTAATCAGCAGAGTTTTCAACCATACAATCAGAGTTATCAACTTCCACAATTTTAGCCCTCACCACAACAATTTCAACCTCAAATTCAGAATTTTCAGAGCTACAATTTTCAATAGTTTCAACCATGTTCCCAGCCCAATTTTCAGCAATTCCAACAACCAAATCAATCATTTGATCAGCCTCAACAATTCCAATTTCAGAATTCACAGCCTACTTCTAATTTTGAGCAACCTAATGAACCCTTTCAAGTCCAACAAGAGTTTTATGCTTATCAAGGAGACTTAGAGGATTCTGGTGAGAGTGAGGCTCAACAACAAAGGCTGGAGGAGATGTTACAACAACTCTTGCAACAACAAAGAAATGCTTCTACTCTTAAAGACTGTGAAAGATGCCTTGGACAATTGGTTAATCAAATGAATCAAATGTAAGCCCAAAGATCAGGACAATTACCTTCTCAAGCTACTCTTAATTCTGAGGGGTAATATTGTGAACTAACTTTGAGGAATAAGGAAGTGGTTTCAAGTCTAAACATTTCAAGGGTCGAAATTCCTGAAAAATTTTCAACATCTTATTTTCCACTTCAAAACAGCCTTGGAATTGATTCTACATCAGTTGGTAGTGACCCTAGTGCAAGTCTAAGTCCTTCTTCAATTGATCTTGCAATTTTGGTAGTAGAAGAAGAAGAAATCAGCAAAATCAGGGCGCCCACAGCGGCTATTCCTCCTGAAATTCTTGTTCAGAATTCACTTCCAAAATTTTCAGCTCAAGAGGAGGAACCAAAAATTCCTTTACACTTCCCACAGTACCCCAGAGAGGATCCTCCTAGCATGAGCATGAGTATTGCAGATAAGATTGTTGAGGCAAAGCTAATTGTTGATGAAGTTTATTTGATATTCAAAGAGGGTGTTTAAGCTCAGATGGGATAGAGGAGGTGTTAGCTACAGAGGAGGCTGAAGATGTGGAGGTTGTATCTGATTCATTTCTAGTTGGAGATAATTCTTTAGGTGTAGGGGATTGCACTGAGCCCCAGGGATCACCAATTTTGATTGACATGTCAGAAAATTCAGAGGATAGGTGTGAGAGTGTAGGGGATTGCACCGAGCCCCAGGGACCACCCATACCTATTGAGGAGCCATTATCTATAAAGGCAGTGGAGGAGATTAATAGTAAAGCTTGTGACAGCCTTGAATTTGATTCTGAAGCTCTACAAGACCTTTCTAGTCTTTTATTTTGTGATCTTTCTAGTCTTTTATTTTGTGATGATATAGCTGATGTTGGTCCTAACTTTTCTATGGTTGTTGCAGATAGTGTTGATGAAGTGTGTGTTGCAGATGATTCTACAGGTGTAGGGGATTGCACAGAGCCCCAGGGACCACTGCCATTGACTGATACATTAGAAAACTCAGAAGATCAGTATGAAAGTGTAGGGACTTGCATGGTGGAAGCAAGGGCCCAAGAATCACCTTTCTTAGTTGAATGTCCACCAGAACCTGAGATTGAAGTGGAGCATATACATGACCAGGAGGAGACCACAGTTACATCTACTCTTGTAGAACCTCCAGGTGTTCTTCAGCATGATCAGGTAAGTATTTCTCCTATTTCATTAGAAAAACTCATAGAGGTACCTAGGGTTGAGTTTGTTGGTTGTGATGATATTCTTGACACATTTCATGTAGAGATTTATTTTGAAAAATTCATTGAGGTACCTATTATTGGTTGTGATGAATCTCTTGATACATCTTATGCTGAAATTGATTGTGAAAAATCCATGGAGGCACTTAAAATTGATTTTGTAGGGAGCGATACACTTCTTGATACATCTTATGTAGGAAAGGATTGTGAAATACTCATAGATGAACATGAGGATGATTTTGTTGGTTTTGATGCTATGTTTGATGCATTTTATATGGAGGCTGCTTGTGAAAAATTCGTGGAGGAACCTAGGGTTGATTTTATTGTTTGTGATGAATTTATTGACATATCTTCTGTAGTAATTGATTGTGAACAACTCATAAAGGTACCTGAGATTAATTTTGTTGGCTGTGAAGCATTTCTTGATATACCTTATGTAGAGACTGCTTGTGAAAATTCCATTGAGGTATCTAAATTTGATTTCATTGGTTGTGAAACATATCTTGATACATCCTATGCAGAAATTGATGGTGAAAAACTAATAAAGGTACCCAAAATTGATCTCATTGGTTGTGATAAGTTTCTTGATATACCTTCTGTGGATATTAATTGTGAAAAACTCATGGAGGTACCTAAGATAGATTTTATTGGATGTGATGCATTTTTGGATACATTTTATATAGAGATTGATGGTATTTCATTTCTTTCTTACCCTGCACGCTTGAGGGAGGTATTGCAGGGTCACGTAGGCTTCTGGAGTGGGTGCTCCATCTAAACAGACTTCAACCTCCTAGAAGGATTTTCAAAAAGCATCAAGAGGGAGGAGTTGATCTTACTTTAATTCATAGCACTCCACCTTTTAAATGGACGTTGAACCTTAATCGCCTTAGGCCACCTGAACATTTTTCTGTGAAGTTTAAGTGTGGGGGAGCAATGCACCATAATATGGATCACATGAAGAATACTCTCTCAACTACCCATACTCCTCCACTACCGCAATGGAGGTTATTTCTTGATAGACTCCGACCGCCAGAAATAAAGGGGAGTTTGTTCTTTCTTGCATTTTCTTTCATTGCATGTTTCATTTTTATGTTTTCTAGAAGTAAAATTTTCTTTTAAAATGAGTTCTTACTAATAAATGCTTCAATAGTTTCGAACGCATAAGAGCCATTGTAGATACCATGTTAGTCTTCGTGGCACTTTGTTTTTGCATGACTAGGAATAAATGTATCCTTCTTATATCATTTTAGAGTCCTTTGAAAGCAAATTAAATTTGGTTGTTAAAACTTAGGATTTGAGCCATTGGATGAAAATTCTTGGTTGCTTGAGTACTTTTTAGTTATGGACTCTAGAGTGATGACTTGAGATGAGTTCTTTTTACCTAGTGAGGATTAGCCTTATTTGTGAGATATACACATGTGATTGTACTCTAGAACTTGCTTAGGTTCTTTCAAAGCTATATTTCTATGATTGGACCACATTTATAGAGGTGAATCACTTTGTTTCCTTTCTCATATCATTTTTGTAATTTTGTTTGTTTATCTATTTTGAATTCCATTTTCCTTCCCTAATCATTCATGTTCATCATAATCTTTTTCATTGGATTTGGTTATTCTTAATGTTTCTTGATGTTACTTTGCCCAAGACGGACAAAAGTTTAAGTGTGGGGGAGGATGCAAGCATTCTAGTAAAAAAAAATTGAGGACAACCAAGCATTAACAACCTACAAGGAAAGTGTGCCAATTTGATGGAGTTTTGTATCAAGAATGAGTTGCAATCAAACCCATCAACTCAGTTGTAAGAAAAAGAAAATTTTGTGTGATTTGAAAAGTGAAGCAAAAGAAAGAAAAGTTAGAGGGCAAAGACACATCCTTAAAAGTCCAAGTTTTGGATAGGAAACAAGCTCCATTGGACCAAGTATCAAGTAGGAATAAAGGACGATTTCATTCATTTGAAACCAACTGAAACTTTCTGAAATTGCTGAACATAGTTCGAGAGTTGGAACTGATCATTGGAAGGAATTAAACTTGGAAAAAACAGAAGCAAAGACTTAGCTGCAAACAAAAATAGAAAAAATCAGCAGCTGAAAAACAAAAGAAAAGAAAAGAAAAAGACAAGAGAAACATGAATGGAAGTAAGTGATGGGTTATATTTTGAATTTAAAGATGTGAACAAGTTTGTAGTTGAGTTTAAGGGTTAGATCAGAAGCAAAACTTTGGCAAAGCAGTTTCAGAATCCAGGCAGAAACAGGTTTTGGCTACTGTTCGAGCCCTGATCGGTCACCAGTCCGATCAGGGAGGGGTCTGATTGGTCGGCTGACCGATCAGTAGTTGTCCAGTTCGAGCAGAAGGGAAGCCAGACTGATCTTCAGTCCGTTCAGACGATGACTGATCGGTCCAGTGATCGATCAGTAGAGTTGGCACACTGAATTTTCGCAGCTCTTTAATCCTTGCTCCACCACAACTATGATACAAGCAAGATAAGTTAAAAGAAATGGGCAAAGTGCATTAGAGATATTTTTGAGTGTCCAAGTCTCCACTTTCTCTACTTTTTCCATATTTTCTTACCATGCTATATTTCTTTTCCATATTTCCTTCTCATATCACATTTCTTTACTTCCTTTATTATAACTCTTTAGCATCAAAGTTCATTAAAATTTTATCTCATTTCTATCATTTCATATATCTTCTAAACTTGTTTGAATAAACTTTTGTAGATGTGGATCCAATTCAAGAATGATGGTGGAGAGTAGATAATAAGCAAGCCTATGGTAGTGCAAGAACCATGTTGTGTTGGAGAGAGCTCCACTTTTCATCAAAAATGTAGAACTTAGGAAGAGAGCCACTTTGAAACTTCCCTTGCAAGGTTTTTTGTGAAATTCATCTCAATGAGTCATGATGGATGAAGTATGCTAAGTTGTTGATTTAAGGACAGGTTTCTAGTCCACTGAGCTTAGATTTTTGAGAATTGACAACCCTAGGTAATTTCCTTTCAATTGCTTCTAACTATGATTGAGACTAATCTAGGGGGATACATCTTGTTTACTAGTTGGCTTGTGTGAGACACCCAAGAGTAAGTGTGGGGGAGTTGATAACTACCATTTTGTTGTTTATTTTAGGCTCTAAAATCCATGTTTAATCCATATTTTATATGCTTAAGTTTGCATTTATATTAGGTTTCATGTATTTCTTCTATTTTGGCTTTTAATTCAAAACTTTGTATATTTCAGATATTTTGACACTAAATTGTGAATCTCATTTTGTAGATTTCAAATGATTATGGACCTAGATCAAATTGGGTCGAACTTGAGTCAGCATTGGATCCGGATCAAAGGGATCAATCATTGGGTTAATATGAGTCGTCCATTCAAAGAACGGCTAGATCTAAGCCATCCATTAACTTCCGATCAATCCAAGTTTAGGATAGGGCTAATCATGACCCTAGATCAAGATCTGAATGTTTGAACCCAATCGGAGCACATCTGACCGTCGGATCAAGCTTAATGGAATCTCAACCATCCAAGCAAGAGAAGGGATGATCTGGACCATGCGCCACAGATCTGGTTGATCTGAGCTAAGGAAAGGTAGATCAGGACCATTGATCAAGATCTGGGGAGTTTGGTTCAGATCTGAAGGGATCCAGCCGTTGGATGGAGTGAAGAAGATCTCGGCCGTTCAAATTCAAATGGTTTTAATTAAAAGGGAATTCCCTCTTCCGCTCGAAGGGTCGTCGTTGCGTGTCGCCAGTTCTTCAGTAGCAGAGTTTTCAGATCGCGTTTCTCCAGTTCTTCTTCATAGTTTTCTTCGCAATTTCTTTTCCCGATCGCGCGACCATATCAATTCGCTTATCGTCAAGATCTCAGATCGCGGAGGTGAGGAATCCAGTTCAGTTTTGCTAACTAAATCGCGCAGCTGAGAGGAGCTTTGGAGAGGGTTTCGCTGGAGCTCCGATCCACTGAATTCTTCATCCGATCGCGGCTGTCTTCATCGAGCTGATGCCATCAGAGCTTCAGAGGGGTTCTTCGAAGTAATTTGAGGGTGTTTGAACGAGATTGGCACTCGGTGTAAGGAGAAGATCACGGGATTCAGCTTTTGACCGATCGGGTTGATCGGACAGAGAGGACTCTGATCGGTCCCATGATCGATCAGAGGAAGGCCTGATCGGTCGGGTTGACCGATCAGGAAGAGCAGAACTAGAATTGAGCTAGGAAGTTTCTTATTCTTCATTGATCTTTGAGCTAGGGGGTTCATAGCTCATCTTTTGTGTGATGGCAAAGGGAAGTCTTGTGATGAACTGATTTGATGTTTTAATTAAGTTTATTTTGATTTTATACATGTATTTCTTCAAGTTGTTATAATTGTTTCTCACTTCAAGCCATGTGCTTAAGCCAAGATTTGTTCTAGTTTCTTTTAATCTGCAATTTCTTTCATGCAATTAGTTTTCTGCAATTTATTACCTGCAATTAGCTCTTTAAGTTCAATTCTATAGTTTGGATTTACTTGTTCCATTGTCAATTAGGTTAAGTTTAGTTCTTGCACTTCCTTAGTTCATTACCTTGCTTAGTTAAGCCTATTTTGTTCCAAGTTTTATTTCATATTGTCATTTCATTTCCTTATCACAAAACCCCCCATTTTATTAGAAAACCGAAACATCAAACGACAAATAAATCTGTAAGCTCGAGTTAAACATTCATTTAACTAGTCCTTGGAAAAATACGACCTGAGGCCCCTCTACTACATTTCTATCTTGTTAGCCAAAGGGTTTTCAACTTTATAAATTTCTAAATTTGAGACCCACATTCGTGACAGCTATTTTTGGGTCCATCACTCATATACCCGCTGAGTCCGTCCGGACTCACCATCCCTGCTTTCTCTTTTTATTTCAGATAGCAGGTAGTTGCATTTCTTGGAGCCAGGAGAGGATCCAGTTGTCAGTCCCCAGAGTTGAGTTGTTTTCGTATTTGGTCTAGTTGCTTTATTTTCGGCACTTGGTTTGTTTGCATTTTATTTGTTTATCAGATATCAGACTGATTTTGTCGTTATTATAGAGACATTTGAGTTTTCTTTGGGTTGTGGTTTTCTTTTATGTTTAAGGTGGCTGAGCCACCCATTATTATTCCTATAACTGCGTGGTTGTGTTTATTTTCTTTATTTTGTGATGCTAGCCTCTTGTGGCTAAGTTATATGGTGAGAGTGTATGTATTATTTGCCCCAACTTGTCCGCCGTACAGGGGAGATGCTGCCCGATTTTCGAGTAAGCATGTGCTTCTGGGGTAGTGACAATCTCACTTGGCTATCCGGATTCATAAACTCTAGTACTTAGCCTGGAGGTCTAGAGTTTGAATTCTAAGGAAGGCAAAAATCCACTGGCAAGGGGTGGGAAGTCCTCTTGAGTAACGATACGGCCGACGGTCGACGACTTAAGGGGTCGTCAAAGTTGGGCCGCCAAATGTTGATTTGGCCACTAGGTTGTTGGGCCGAGGGGCCAGGTTGTTGGGTCGCCAAATGTTGATTTGGCCGCCAAAGGGGCCGAGGGGCCGGGTATGTCATCGACCAACAACCCATGTCGACGACCATCGACCGGGCCGTTACTCACTAGGTCTTTCCACCCTTGGCGAGTGGATTTTTTCCTTTCTCAGGATTCGAACTCTAGACCTCCAGACTAAGTACTAGAGTTTATGAATCCTGATAGCCAAGTGAGCTATCTCATGCTTTCTCTTTTTCCTCATGCTTGTCCAAGGTTATATTGTAAAATTAGATTTAGACTCGAATGTAACTCGAGTTTTCGTACATTGTAATGTACAAAAGGAGTAATGGAGTGTCCATTGAAGAATGAAGTTACAAGAAGGATGCCAACCACACATGATGACCGAAGGATGCTCTTGGAGAAGATGTTATCCCTAGGTTGACCATCGATCTTCTCATTGGCTTGAGAAGATCGTAGTATACGAGCCATAACCATGTCACGTTTTCTTGCTTATATGTTGATATATGCGATGTGTGTGTATGTGATGCATGCTTAAATGTTTATCTTAATTAAGTCAACTCAATATGCCTACCAAGGTTCGGTACTCATAAACTACCTCGATCATTTGTTGTTGGGTTTGCCAAAGCAAAGCAATGCATTTTATCTTGGTAGAGTGCAAGAGGACAATTGTGATGTCCCGCTATTGAACTTTGGGTGAGACTTAATTAAGTCACCTCAATTGGATTGAGAAACTTAGAGGCATATCCCAAAAGTTGGGAAAATTGGGTAAGAGAAAAATTATACTAAGTTTTGGGCGATTAGCCAAAGCTAACTCAAGATGATGTGTAATGTGAATCTTAACCCTTTTTCCAAGAGTTGCATACGATGTAATTGGTAAGGTGTTACCTACCTAATTGTACCGAGTCTTGGGCGATTAGCCAAAGCTAACTCAAGATGAAGTATAATTTGGATCTTGTCCCACATAAATGTAGTCGCTATTTGATTTGGAACTAGTAGTGTGAGCAAATTGAGTTTGCCTACATCCATGACTAGCCCCTACAAAGGCTCTACAATTTAGTGGGAGTATCATTTAATTAAAGGCCTAATTAAATGATATAGATATGATACTTATTTCTGCATGTTGTATTGTTGTAGATCACTATGTCGTCTAATACGTCAAATACTCTCTCTCTGTGATCTGTCCTTGAGAAGGACAAGCTCAATGGAGCTAATTTCCTGGACTGGTACAGAAACTTGAGGATAGTCCTCAAACAAGAAAGAAAACTGAACGTCCTAGAGCAACCCCTTCCAGAAGCACCCGTCGTTACCGCCACCCGTACTAAAAAAGATGCTTACAAGAAGCATCAGGATGATGCACTTGATGTATCATGTCTTATGCTTGCCACCATGAACTCTAAGCTTTAGAAGCAACACGAGAACTGTTAGTGATATGAGAGAAGTGTTCTAAGGCAATCGCCTTATGATGTAAACATTTATATTAATAAATGATAATTCACTATTTGAGTATACATGTTTTGTGTATTTGATTGGTATCTTAAACTCATCTACTAAATGTCCGCAATACAACTCACAGCATAAGAGAATTTGTGATGGGATCACAACTAGTGATTATCTCTAATGTGCAATTGTGAAGTATTGAAATTATCCCTAGTCGATGAATTGATAAAAACGGACACTATCAATTCTGTTGAGACTAGCATGGGTTATTCTCTAATCAGCTGATTCTCACTGGCTAGTGACATTGGGATGTCCGGAGATAAACATGGATGCTAGTTAAGGGAACTAGTTCATTGGAGTGACTAGCTATAAGACTTCATATGGAAATCTACATGTAGATATGTCAATGAAGTTCTTACTGCGGCTTAAGTGCGATGTTCCTTTGACTTGCGGTGTTCAAGTCATCTTGGTCATGGAGACTTATACTTTAACATCTTAAGCAAGCATCTCCAAGGAGGTGTGGACACGGGATGGTTGGGTATAAGCCGAAGTTCCCGAAGATGTTTGAACAGCCTACAAAGGATTCACCACTCCTTGCGAGGAGATGTATACCCAGGCCTATCGTCGGATTGTTACTCAGAAATCTCTGGCCAGAGTATATCATGTTTAGAGTGTGAGTCTCTAAAATACATGAGAGTAATTAGAAATCCAATGGACGAGAAAGACACTACTTGGGCTAGGTGTGACGTAGTCAGCCTAGTGGGGACTGACACCATAGACCGTGTCCTGAACCAAGTGGGTATAAGGTGGTGAAGGGAATGAGGCACGATTCATTAGAGCTACTGAAGGGTTTCAGAATAATTTCTTCTGAGGTCAAACCGTTGATCTTTCGATTAATTGGGGATCATGATGTACTACTAGGTGCCACTCATGATCGTTCTATAATTAATGGGTTAATTATAGACGACCAACATAAATCGAAAGCCTATTTAGTCACACGCACTACGAGTAATCCAAGGGATTTAAAACGAGTTGAAAATTGGCTTTTCCGATCAAGAGAAATAAGTCGAATCTGAGTTAATTAGAGGCGCAATGGAAGCTAAAAATGGCTAAGTCTTTTGAAGGCTTTTTGGGCGAATTAAATGAGTTTAATTCGCGGCGGTTCGGGTTGGTTTGGCCGGCCAAAGAGGGTGTCAAAACCCCCTTTGGTGGCCGGCCACAATAAGAGGAGAAAACCAATTAATTTTGGTTTAATTAATAAAGTAAATCTAGCTCGATTTATTTTATAAATTATGGATAAATAAATTTATATAAAGAAATTTATATAAATAAATTTATAGAAATTTATTCCTTTTATGGAAGTTAAAATAATCCATGAATTGGTTTATTTTAATTTTATAAAATCAATTATGAATTGATTTTTCCATAATAAGAAAGTTTATAAATTTCTTATAAAATTTATTCCATAATAAAAGGAGAGATTAATTAGTTTTATTATAAAGTTAGTTATAATAAAATTCATAAGAGAATTTATAGGATAAATTTCTTATGATAACTAATTAGTTTTATTATAAAGTTAGTTATAATAAAACTTGGTTTAAACGGAATAATTCATAAGAGAATTTATAGGATAAATTTCTTATGATAATTAATTAGTTTTATTATAAAGTTAGTTATAATAAAATTCATAAGAGAATTTATAGGATAAATTTCTTATGATAACTAATTAGTTTTATTATAAAATTAGTTATAATAAAGACTTGGTTTAAACGGAATAATTAATAAGAAATTTTATGGGATAAATTTCTTATAACTAATTCCGTTAATTCCGTTTAGAGGGAGACTTAGCAAAGGAGTTGCTACTATATAAAGAACCCAAAGGCTAGCCCTTATTCCTAATTAATTGAAGATAGAGCTCTCCCTCTCTCTCTTTAATTCTCCTCTTCTCCTTTCCTTCTCCCGACCTAGGGCCGGCGCCCATTGAAGACCTAGGGCCGGCGCCCCTTCTTCCATCTAGGGCCGGCTCAACTCCTCCAAGGCAAGGTGTTGCCGTGAGCCAACAAGGAGAAGAAGAAACCATCCAAGAAGAAGAAGAAGCGGATCACATCTCCCTCTCTCTCGGAATTCGATTCCGTTCTTGGTGGTTAGTTTCCTAACTCCTCTCTTGATCTTCTTTGTTGTGCCTTCCGAGAATCTAGTAGTTCTCGTCGGCGCAAAACTCGTGACTTTGCGAAGTCATCCCGAAGAGAACTCGGCGTGGACGCGAATAGAGGCGGAGCTTCCAAGGGACGCTACGGTTGGATCTCGTCCCTTACTTCGAGTTACGAGAGGTACTTGGTAAATTTATTTACCTTTCCGCAAAGTTTTATTTTATGATTATGTCAACACAATGTAAGGTTGCATGCTAGATACGAAGTTAAAATAATTTAGGAAATTATTTTATGCAAACTCTTCCGCTGCACGAAAAATTTTGAATTTTACGAACTCGTATCCTTGTCGACATGCACCCGGTCCCAACAGTGGTATCAGAGCCGGTTAGTGTTCGACTTAATCATATAATTGTTTTGTGGAAAACTTTGTCATGATCTCAATTTCGGAAAATTTTTCCAATTATGGAAACTTTCAAATTATAATAAATTTTAGAATTAGGAATTTCAAAGTTTGGAAATCCTCATGAAATTTCGCAAACGTTTGAAATTTTCTAGTTTCTAAATTTTTATAATAATTGTGAAAATTTCCCATCTTTGGAAACTTTCCAATTTTGAAAATTTTTCTATTTTAGAAATTTTCCAACTTTGGAAATATGTAAGTTTTCTTTGTACCAGAAACTTACAATTATTCTGAAAACCTATTTTCGAAATCTCGCAATTTTGGGCACTTTCTTTTAAGAAAGTCTAGACAAATTCATGGACAGTTAATTGACAATTAAATTTGAATTGGTTTTTAAATTGACAACAAAATTCTTTATTTTGGATTGAGCCTCGGGGAGCCGTCCAATTTAAAAGCTAGTTGTTGTAATTTAATTTCCCAATTTTAAATTGAAATTGTCATGTTTGATTTGGATTGAGCCTCGGGGAGCCGTCCAATTGGATTTACAACACATTACTTTTCTTTGGCTATCTGATCCTCGGGGAGCCACCCTTAGAAAATAATTTGTTGTAATTAATTAAATCCATGAATAAAATATGTTTGAAGAGGTGATGCTCTTACATATTGTTGTCTCCAAAATTAATTAGGAAAATGGTTTCCTATAGAGTTTTCTTAAATGAGATTTTCATGAAAATAATATGTAGTTGAATTAAGGATTTGTCTCTTAATTTAATAAGATTTGATTTAGAGAAATCAAAGTCTTGAACATATTATTTCCGAAATTAATTATGACAATTTAGGAAATTGTTTCCCAAAACAATTCCTTCAATATAGTATGAAATAGAATTAGGAAATCCGGTTCCTAATTCAATTAATGAGACTTGATAACTTAAGTCACATACATACTTTATTAAGGAAATCGTTAGTCATGACACATGTCATGAATGTGCTTAGAAAAAGATGAGACCAAAACCCCTTACAAAAATATTAAGGCAAACACCTTCCATTAATATGGTTAGAATCGGAGTTTTGTTTCTCGTTTGGGTTGATGGACACATCCATGCCCGACTTGAACCTTAACATGTTCAAACCATGGAATTAGTTTATGAATAATATAGTTGGAGTCAGAGGTCAATCCTTAGTTTTGGTTGTTGGACACATCCAAGCCTGACTAAACGGTTGAATGAGCTCCAACCATATTAAAACTATATCTTGATTAATGGGTCAGCCTTAAGCTTGGAGCATCGATTTGTTGTGCCACAGCCAAGGTCGATGTAAAGAGAGGTGCAGTTGGGTGCTATGTATAATGTCGCATACTTGTTAATGAGTTAACAACCCAATGATTTATGCAAACATTCAATTAGTTGATAGCATAATGTGATAGTTACATATATGTGATATGTAATCAGTATAATTACCTACCTTCATAGCTAAGAATGACTTGATGGCCACAGCCATGGTGGTTCTTATCTATGGTTGGATATCAACCTATTTGGAGATGTTCCTACGATCTCCCGAATTGATAAAAAGGGTTATTCAATTTGAAAAATGAATAGGATTTCTATTAATGTATATTGATACATTCTTTAATCGATCTTCTCACATAAGTTCAATTTGTATTTCTAGGATAATCACTTGATCATGTCTTCTTTAAACTTGCGTTCCATTTTGGACACCAATAAACTGACTGGGCCAAACTTCATGGATTGGCTTCGAAACCTGAGGATAGTCCTCAAGGCAGAGAAGCTTGCTTATGTCCTTGAAGATCAACTTCCCAACCGTCCTCCTGGAAATGCAACTCTAGACCAGTTTCCTGAGTTGCTCAACCTGCTGAAGACTGTAGAGCCTTCTGTGAAGCAGGATCTAAAGACGGTACTGTTAGTTGGTTCCTCGAAGAAAGGTTCTAAGAGGAAGGCCAAAGAACAGAATAAGGGAAAGAAGAAAAAGGCCAAAAAGACTGAAAATACCCTAAAAGGCACTTGCCATCACTGTGACAAGGAGGGTCACTGGCGAAGAAACTGCAAGGTTTATCTTGAGTCCTTGAAAGAGAAGGCATCCGATGCCCCAACCTCTTCAAGTATCTTCGTTATTGAATGTCACTCTATTTTCCTAAACACCTGGGTACTTGATACTGGGTGTAGCTCACAGATATGTAATGACATAAAGGGGCTAAGGAATAGAAGAAGGCTCGTCAAGGGAGAAGCGAATTTGCGAGTTGGAAATGAAGCAAAGGTTGCTGCTATTGCCATCGGAACATATTTGCTAAAGCTCCCGATTGGACTTGTCTTAGAATTGGATAATTGCTATTTTGTTCCTTCGTTAATAAAGAACATTATATCTATTTCATGTTTGAATGAAAAAGGTTACCATTTAACTTTTAGTAACAATTGTTGTTACATAACTTTAAATGGCGTTCTTTATGGGAATGGAACTTTGTGCAATGGCATCTACACGTTAGATTTATCCAGTGACGTTTTCAATATCGAAGTTAACAACAAACGTGCTCGAATAGATAATCGAATAGACTCCTACACATGGCACTGTCGTCTTGGCCATATAAGTAAGAAACGCATGACCGAATTACACCGATGTGGAATTTTGGAATCATTTGAACCCGGTTCATTTGATACATGCGAATCATGCTTAAAAGGCAAGATGACCAAATTACCCTTTTCCGGAAAAGGTAATCCAGTGGGAGAATTGCTTGGTCTAATACATACCGATGTATGTGGACCAATGTCAACTCTTGCACAAGGAGGCTATAGCTACTTCATCACCTTCATCGATGATCACTCACGATTCGGGTATGTGTTCTTGATGAAACACAAATCTGAAGCCTTTGAGAAATTCAAAGAGTTCAGAAATGAAGTAGAGAAACAGCTTGGCAAAAGTATTAAGATACTTCGATCCGATCGAGGTGTGAATACTTAAGTCAAGAGTTTCAAGATTATCTAAGGGACAATGG
>JAGFNQ010004296.1:0-18583 GCA_024364735.1 Boesenbergia rotunda
TCAGTCGAACCCCGGTAATGAGCCCAATCCCTACCCTAGGTCGAACCCCGGTAACGAGCCCAGTCCCGACCCTAGGTTTCCAACCTAGAACTTTGTAACAAATTCGCCCGAACCACCTACGTTCCGATTAAGACAAGTTACCTTAACCGTCATTTCTTTTCCCAATCCTGTCCAGTCGCAATGTCGCAATTAACTTCTATCAACTGGATAACCTCGTATTCTGCACACATTCAATCAACAACACCCTATGTGCAGAATTCTATAACAACATAATTAGGCAAGACACTTGAGCTTCGTCACTACCGTTCAAGGAATGCCCTTGAACATCACTCCTACCTACTGAACCGATTTCTGGGACTCCGACCATCTCAGTCCATCTTTGTTGCTACCCTCCAAGGAACCTGCCTTTCGATGCCCCCTACTCTCATATTGACCTGAACACCTTATACAACTATTTCTTTGGGGAGGCAATGGACCCTGCAGGAGGGCAGTTCCACTCCACTCGACTTCCGATTCAGGACTACGCTCTCTATAGAGTGATTGTCCGTTGCATCCTTCCTCTGTCCACTAGGGACATAGCCACCATGAGACCCTTTCACACCTTTCTCCTCTATGCCTTTATCCACCATCTAGATATAGATATAGGCCTTCACCTCTTTCACTGTATCCTACATGCCTCTAGTGTGTCCACTCAGGGACGGGTCCGCACCCCCTTCTGCCACGTCATCACCTGGATCCTCCACCATCACGGCCGAAACATCACTGACGGCGAGATTACCACGATGACCTACTTCGACGAGATAGGATATAGGAACTTTTCCTTAGCCGGTATAGATGTCTCGGGCACCGGGGTTCTGACTTGGAGACGCCGACCAGCCGCACAGGACATTGCAGACGAGGAGGTCGACGTTGCCGACTTAGCAGCAGAGTTAGCTCAGCCCGATCCTCCGACACTCTACGAGCGAGTATCCCTCCTCGAGACACAGGTCCAGTCCCTCCGGGAGGAATCGGAGGCGTACCACCTTGAGCAGTTGGAAACTAATCAGGGCTACTATACCGAGTGTATGAGCGCGTTTGCAACAGAGAGGGACGAAAGAAACGCCCAGTATGAGGAGATGATGACCATGCTTAGATCCTGGCATCCAGGCTCCCCTGATCAGCCTGGTCCTTCTTCCTAGATGACTTGGACGTGTACCTATTTGACTATCCCTACTGAGTAGGGTTGACTTCTGTTGACTTGTACTAGACTTCTGTTTGACTTATGCTTATCCTAGCTTGGCTTGTTTATTTCTGAATTGATTCAGTTAGGATTATGCTTAATAGAGTAGAATCATTTTTTTTGGCTTCTGCTTTAATTGAAAATGTTTTAATTGATTTTAAAATGTTTTCTTTGTTAAAAATGTTTTACTTTGATTTTAAATTTTTTTTTCTTTTTACTTAGCTTTATTTCAAAAACTACCCCCTTCAAAACTAGGGTTTTCTTCGAAATGGAATTAGCCTAGGCTCTAACCCTAGAACTGCATGCACCTATAGATCTAGAAGCCAGCATCTCACAAGCACCTTAGGGTACTTTGAGTGATAACCTAGAAAGGGTTGAGATGCTTAGGTCTTTGCCTTAACTCAAGATGCTTTAAGTCAGTGCATCTGCAGTAGTTGGGGCACTAAATACAAACTGAACAGCAACCAAGTTAAGTATCAAGTTTAGACAATCTAACTTGAACAATGCACTTAACTTGACTAACCCTAGCAAAAGCTACTGTTTATAACAGTTAGTAAGTAGCTAATTGGGTTAGACAGGTCCCTAAAGATTTAACCAGACTTAGGTCCTAGCTCGATTCAGTACAGCAAATGCTTTATTTAATTATTACAAATATCTTTTTGTGCATTTTTTTTGATATATGTCAAAGGGGGAGAGTTGGAAAGGAAACAGGGAACAAAAATGTTTTTCCAAAAATGTTTTTCCAAAATTTCTAAGGGAACAAGTTTTTCCAAAATTTCTAAGGGAACAAAAATGTTTTTCCAAAATTTCTAACTCTGAATTGCTATTTTTGCTTAAAATATTCTCTGAAAAGCTTTTTCTAAAGTCTGAAATTTTTTCTGAAAAGTTTTCTAAGTCTGAAAAAGTTTTTCAAGTCTCGAATCTTACTAAGTATGAATTTTCAAAAGCCTGAATTTTTTTAAAAAACAAGAGTTTTCAAAAAACTGAAAAAGTCTAAAAAGTTTTCCTAAACTCAAAATTTGCTAAATATGAAAACTTCTTCAAACTTAGAACATTTTTTAAAACTCAACCAACTTTTCTAAAATTTTCTAAGTATTTAAACTCAAAACACCTACTCTTGAAAAACCTAGGGGGAGATTACTTCCAGGGGGAGGGAATCTAACTTAGGATTTCAATTTCAGCATTTTTTTTCCTTAACCTTTTGAACTAAGTTGCCATATATCAAAAAGGGGGAGATTGTTGGTGCAGATTGCACCCAAGTCAAACCTGTGTTTTGATATTGGCAAAAGGGTTCAAAAGTTAAGGGTTAATTGTTATCTAACAAGTCTCTTGAGTGTACAGGAAAAGCCCTAGCGAAGGAATGCTAGGCTCTGGCGAAGGACTGCCAGAATGGACAAGCCCTAGCGAAGGAATGCTAGGCACTGGCGAAGGACTGCCAGACAAGAAAAGCCCTAGCAAAGGACTGCTAGGCTCTGGCAAAGGACTGCCAGAATGGACAAGCCCTAGCAAAGGAATGCTAGGCACTGGCGAAGGGCTGCCAGAAGAAAAGACCTAGCGAAGGGCTGCTAGGCACCAAGCGAAGGGCAGCTTGGTAACTCAAGACCTGGCGAAGGACTGCCGGGCAAAAGTCCAACTGGAGGATCCGGTTGGCACCAGGTAAATTCTCCCGAGAGGAGTAGGTGAGGACGCGTTCCCCTTGAGGGAACATTAGGCGTCGGTTCGACCTAGGGCTCCATTTTGGAGACCAAAGTCAGAACCAAGACAGCTGAGGCTGTATAACCTATTATTTTATTGTTTTATTGTGTTTTGGACTAACCCTGGATGCAGGACCGAAGGAACGAGTGTCTGCAGCTCAGAGTGCCTCAAAGGAGTGAGGCAACAGCTGACCAGGGCGCCCGGAGTGTCCCGGGCGCCCCCATGGTGAACACAAAACACAACAAGACAAGAAAGACTTCGACAGTACATAGCCAGGGCGCCCCCGCTGTCCCGGGCGCCCCCATTGCAAAACAACTCTGCCGCGTCTGCGCTACATGCCCAGGGCGCCCCCGCTGTCCCGGGCGCCCCCAGCGCACAGGGTGGCGCAAACCTTACCGAGGAGAGCTCAGCGCTGCGGATAAGGTTTGACCGGTCAACCAGGGCGCCCCCAGCGTCCAGGGCGCCCCAGTCAAGGCCTTATCCCGAGGATTAAGGGATAAGTCGACGACCGCGCCTCTTGTGGATCTGCTGCCACGTGGGGGGGGCGCCCCCGTCGACCAGGGCGCCCCCAGGCCCTATATAAAGGGCCCTCGACCCCCTTCTTCAAGCATCAAGTTTTTCGACGCTTCTACGCTCTTCTGCTTCCGCGACACGCTCCAGAAATCTTCCAACTCAAGCTGACGACGTCCCGCTGCTCCGAAACTTCGATCTACACCGGACGTCGGTAACGAAGAGCTCTGTATTTAAAGTTTACTATTCTGCCTTCTTGTAAAAACTATTTGTAAACTTTGCGAACTTATAGAATTGCCCGCAGAAAACGGTCAACGACCGTGGGCCTTGGAGTAGGAGTCGACCCAGGCTCCGAACCAAGTAAACCGACTGTGTTTGCATTGTTCTATTTTTTTTTATTTCCGCTGCGCACCCGCTCTTTTTAAAATCCGAACGATTTGCGATATTCACCCCCCCTCTCTCGCATTTCTCGATCCAACAGAGTATGCCGAGACAGAATCGGTACCCGACTTCCAAATCGACTTTGGACCAGGATCAGAAGACGAGTTTGACGAGACAGAATCAGTACCCGACTTCGAAATCAACATCGAACCAGAATCAGAAGATGAGTTTGTCGAGACAAAATCGGTACTCAATTTTGAACTTTTTTTAGAATTAAGATTAAATGAGCAAACTGATACTACAATGGTCGAAGAAAGTATAGTTTCTATTGTAGGGAACACTCCAAGAGAACCACAGAAGAATATGCCACAACCAATGTCTGAGTCCGACTCAGATTCGGAGTCTGACGATAATGAAACAAAACTGGTCCAGTGGGCTCGTGACTACTACAAGATGATGAAGAGTCGAACAAGCAAAAGGAAGACGGTAAAAATCAAGGGGGAGACTTCCAACGAGAATTCAAAAGGTAACATTGTAAATTCAAAATTTAAAAGTCATATAGTATGTTTTAAGTGCAGGGGAGAGGACACTATAAAAATCAGTGCCCTACTCGTAAGACTCGATCTTCACTACCTACGACAAAGGAACCAGCTTCAGGAGCATGAAAGGACAAGAGTCACATCAATGCCTCAAGTGCCAGAAGTTCGGGCATTGCACAAGTAAATGCAAAAAAGGAACCCCCAAGAATATTGGACAAACAACCGAGAAAGGTAAATTTATCCTATATGAAAATCCAGTATTTACTTCAAATAGCGTAATTAAATCATATAGATTAATTAAGACAAATTTTAGAAAATTAAAACAAGAAAATGAGATTATGAAAAATAAGGTTGATATGCTAGAAAACTTAATTCATAATCTTGCTGACTTTGAAAATACGGAGCTTAACTCCAATTATGACCTTACCTAGATAATTTTTTGTGAATTATTGCTTGTTTATTTTATTTGTTGCAATTTTATTGTTCTGTTTAGAATTAGAAATGGTTAGTTAAGGACAAGAGAATTCCTTAAAACTTGAACAACATAGTATTAGGTGAAGGTGAGATAATAGTACGTTAGGGAAGCCCTTCTAAAAAGGTCAAGTAGGGTAAGGCGTACCTTACTTGGTCTGTTTGGTCTGGTGGAACTAGACGAAGCTACTGATCCAAAACCTAAGCTAGTTAGACCAAAATTTCTTAAGAAGTAATTTGAAAATGAACTTTCGGTAAAAGGATTTGTCAAGGAAAGGGTTGTTCCTGTTGGTGCTTGGATGGCTAGAGAGGGGGGGGGGGTGAATGTAGCCAGACACTTGAAACTTAGCAGTTTTTAAATTTTCTCTGCACTTCAGAGGTTAGACAGCGGAAGCAAAACAAATGCAGAAACTAAGTGTAGAAACTAAGTAACAAGCAAAAACTCTAACGCAATGAAATACAAGGTTCGGGAATAACTTGACCCTACTCCTTGGCGTGCCCGTGAGGTGGGCGATCACTTGATCGTCGGCAGATCAAACCCCGGAAATCCAGATATCAAATCCTCCTTCTCGGTGGAGAAACCTCTCCACACAAATGGTCTCAAATGTATCAGAAATTAAGCACAGAGACAACAAGGAAGATCTTACAGATCGCTAGCAAAGCACAAGGATGAGAAATGAGAGAGCAGATCACCGAGTACAACACAGCGCCACCAACGCAAGAGCTCCCAGCTCTTCGTTTGCTTGCTGATCCACTCGCGACTCCCTCCACAGACTCAAGGTTATAGCTTCGCAAGAGATCGCTTCAAGTGATTCACAGTAATGCACACAGATGATGGAGCAAAGCTTCTCGCAAGAAGTGATCAAGTCTCTTCTCAGGCATCATCGCTACCAAGCCCTTAAGACTCTCCCACTGATCGCAGGTCATAGCCACGTCTCTGCAGCTCCCAGCTGCTCATCTACCAACCTACCACTGAGCTCTCCTGGACTCCCTGAGCTTCCCTCAGACTAGCCCCAGTCAGCAGCTCCAGCAGCGCCAGCATCCGTTGCAACTTGAGATGGAATCCTGCCCAATCTGACATAGCAAAAGACTCTTGTTTGACTCTCCTTGTGTAAGCCTGATTCATTTGCACACTTAGCAGCTTATTAGAACAGCAAATCAACAGAAGATCAAAGCATCAGAACATATCAGTGGTGTATCAGTAGCAATCATAACGTGATCAGAACTCTGACAACGTTTTTGAATTAAAGCTGCCAGCTACTGATCGGTCACCGGACCGATCAAAGTGACTCCTGATCGGTCACCAGACCGATCAGGATGGGCTCAGACCGATCAAGCTCCAACCTGATCGGTCCCCAACGTGCAATCAGAAATCGTGACTTCTCTATGATCGATCACCAGACCGATCCCAAGTCAAGGATCGGTTATCAGACCGATCCACCCCTTCTCAGGGTGATTTCCCATCTTCGCAACCCAACCCTCTTGATCGGTCCCTAGATCGATCAGGGTGTGGCCTAATCAGACTGGTGACCGATCAGGCCACTCTATGTTCGATCAGGCTCCAACCTGATCGGTTATAGTGAGAAGCTCGCGTCAATTGATCATTCACCTGAATGATTTGAATAGTATCCCTGATCGGTCATGAGACCGATCAGGAGCCGATCAGTAGGGTTCCCAACCTCACTGTATGCTCCCTGATCGGCCACCAGACCGATCAGGAGCCGATCAGTAGGCTTCCGAACTCACTGTGTGCTCCCTGATCGATCACCAGACCGATCAGACACAGCTGGATCGGTCACCAGGCCGATCCACGAGGGAACTCCATGCCAACTTCCCTGATCGGTCACCAGACCGATCCAGGCAAGGCCAAACCCACTCTAAGTCAAGAGAACTGGCTCCCAGCCTCCTCTGACTCATGCTCAGTCCCCCGGACCAAGACTTCATACCCAGTTTCACTCACCGGGACTTCAATCAACCTAGCTTCACTCACAAGGACCCGGCTTCACTCACCGGGATTTCCAATCACCTAACCCTCCGAGTTAGGAATTTTCACACCTAGCCCTCCAAGCTAGGACTTTTCCATACCTAACCCTCCAGGTTAGGACTTTTCACACCTAGCCATCCAAGCTAGGACTTTTCACACCTAGCCCTCCAAGCTAGGACTTTTTACACCTAGCCCTCCAAGCTAGGAGTTTTCACACAACCTAGCTCTCCAAGCCAGGACCTAGCCCTCCAAGCCAGGGTTTTATCCAACCTAGCTTCTCAAGCTCGGACCTGACCCTCCAAGTCAGGCTTTCATCCAACCTAGTCCCACTAGGTATGCCTAGTCTTCGACCAGGGCTTAATCATAATCATCTCATCAACCTAAACTAAAATCGATGTCAACACTAAAACAACAATCAGGGTCAGACTGCATCAATAATCTCCCCCTTTTTATTGTTTGACAACACGATTTTAAGTTTAGGGGTTTGAAATCAATAGTTGCAAATTTTACACTCATAGGGGAATCAGGATCCTCCCCCTACAATAATTAAGCTTGTAATCGTCCTAAACTTAACCAATCACACTCTCCCCCTTTGTCAAACACCGAAAAGGGTCTAGAGGGGTTGTTAAGGTTAAAAAAATAAAGCCTCCCCCTTAATCCTAGGGGTTATTCCAAAACAACAAAGGTATGATTGAATTTTGAAAGCATATGAAACCATATGACAAATATAAAGTATGGCAAACCAATCATATGTATCATATGAACATGGAGTAAGAATAAGCAAGGCAATGCATGTAACGACCCGGAAAATTCTCTTAATATTTTCTTAAAATATTGAGCATGTCTAGATAATTTTCCGAGGGGCCTAGAAATATTTATATAAAATTTGGCCTAGAAATCCATATGTTCTCATGTAAATTTAGAAATTTAGTACTAATGGGCCTTATATGGGCTTTTTAGTACTATAATTATTAAAGAATTTTAGGTAGAAATATATATAAATATAAAGAGGTTTTAATGAGAAATATGAACATAATTATGGGGGAATTTTTAGGGGGTTTTCAGAATTTTGGGAAAAAATAATAGAAAATAAAAAGGGAAAATAAAATAAAAAAATAGGGTGCATGGGCCAAGGATTGAACCTTGGACCTCTTGTACAACCATGTAGGCTCTAACCAACTCATCTAGCAAGGGAATGTTATAAGGAAATGAAGTGGATATTGGTTAAGGCTTAGAAGAAGATGAAGGGTCATGGAGAGACTCTTCATTTACCTCCTTAATGAGTGATAAAGAGGGGGGTTTGGGAGTTTCTTTCTTCCTTCCATCAATTGCATTTGCTCCCCTCCTCCCTCCTCATTCTAGACGAAACCCCAAGGAGGAGTTCTCCCTTGGAAAAACTTCCACCAAGGCTTCATCTCCAAGATCTAAGGTCTTCACAAGGGTACAAGGGCTAAGGGTGGTCAAGAGGCAACAAGATTTCCATCCTTCTCTCACATCTAAGGTTGTAATCAAGATCCACCAAGGTAAGACTCCCTCACCTGTGGTATAATGGCTTTTCTTGAAGATTAACATGATATGAAAGTTGTATATGATGTTTATTTTGGAAAAACCAAAGGAAACCCATGAATCTAACCTTATAGGTTTCGACCCATGGGATTCTTGGTCTAAAATGATGATAAAAATCCAAATCATGTTGTTTAATGTACTCTCATGATGTCTAGAGATTTAATACAATTTTTGAGAATTTTTGGGATACCCTAGAGACCCTATAAATTTCGGCCAACCTCAAGGACCCAAAGGTTAGGGTTGAGTCCTAAACTTCAAGTATATATTTTTATATGTTGTCATGATATAAGGGTGATGGAGGGTGATTATGTGAATTTTCACATGGCCTAGAGACTCTATAAGTTTCGGCCAAGAAGGGTTAATAGGGTAAAAGTTATGATTTATTTCAAGTAAGGGCTCCAATGGCTCTATGGTAAGATGTGATTAGTGTTTTATGATTGATTGGGGATTTTAATGGAATTTTTCCATACCCCCATGGCCTTATAAGTTTCGGCCAGCCCTAGGAAAGTGGCCTAAAGGTTAGGGTTAACCCTAAT
The DNA here is from genome assembly GCA_024364735.1 of Boesenbergia rotunda. NCBI lineage: Eukaryota > Viridiplantae > Streptophyta > Magnoliopsida > Zingiberales > Zingiberaceae > Boesenbergia > Boesenbergia rotunda. The sequence goes on from JAGFNQ010004296.1 coordinate 8,902, forward strand.
CATGAGCCCCAAGGACTTCCTATGGTCTCAAAAATGATGTATGGTTGTTCCTTTACCTTATGTTATATTACATGTTTATGGAATTGATGGAACTTCACCTTAGAAGTTTCGGCCAAGCCTTGGATCTAGGGTTTGGGGGTGGAGTTAGTGTTCAAAGAATGATGGTTCATGTTTACCATAAAGTATTTATATGTATAGGATCAAGCATGTGGTAGGAATCATGTTAACCATGACCCTAAGGTTTAAGTACCACGCTTTATGTTTCATGTTTAGATTATGACTGGATGCCATGCTTAATAGGGTTACCATGAATGTTTATGTTTTAGGCCATATATTTGAATGGTAGGTAGAATGTTATGGAAATCCTACCTATGTATGCTTATGTGATGTAGAGAACCATGCTAAGTTATATGCTCATGTTATGTTAAGAACCATGCTAAGTTATTGTGTATGCTCATGATATGAATGATGCCATGATAAGTATGAAAGGTTTATGTTCATGATATGAATGATGCCATGATAAGTATGATAGGGTTATGTTCACGATAAGAATGATGCTATGATAGGTATGTTATGTTAGGTTCATGATAAGAACGATGTCATGATAAGTATGTTATGTTTATGTTCATGATGAGAATGATGCATGCCATGTTGTATGAATAAAGATGCATGTCATGCTTATGAAAGAAGATGCATACCATGTTTATGAATGAAGATAATGCTCATGCCTTACAGGCATCATGATGTTATGCAATAAGAATGAACAATGAAAGAACAAGCATGTGTTAAGTCATGCTTTATGTAACATGGTTATGCTATGAATGTCTTATGAATGATGAAACATGAAAATGTTGGATCGAGGAGCCCGATAGAGGGGGGGTGAATATCGGAAAACTTTCAGATTTTATTTAAGAGTAAGTACGCAGCGAAATTAAACAAAAACAAAAACCAACACAAAGGACACAGAGATTTTTACTTGGTTCGGAGCCTGTGTCGACTCCTACTCCAAGGCCCACGATCATTGATCATTTACTTTGGGCAATTCTATATGAGCACAAATTCAGTTTACTAAAAAAAGATTACAAGTATAGCAACGTAAACTGTAAATAAAAAATTGAAACTCTTCTTTTACCGACGTCCGGTTGTAGGTTGACTTTCCGGAGCAGCGGAGCGTCGTCGGCTCGAGTTGGGCAGTTTCCGGAGCAGGGCGTGAGCACAGAAGAGTATGGAAGCATTGGAGAGAAGTTCATATCAAGCTTGGGGTCGAGGGGTGCTATTTATAGCACCTAGGGCGCCCTGGACGTCGGGGGCGCCCTGCCACGTGTCATCCGATCCGTGCTTCGCTCGGTCAAGCGTTATCCCACTGGAATAGGGATGAGGTTTGACCTCTGGGGCGCCCTGGTCGCTGAGGGCGCCTTGGTTGACCCGGTCTTCTCGGCTGGATAGAGTTGATCGCCTTTGCTGGCTTAGGCGCGAAGCGCCTTGGCTCCTGAGGGCGCCTTCGCCGCTGAGGGCGCCCTGGCTGACGAGGGCGCCCTGGCTGCTGAGGGCGCCTTGCCCAGTAAGCATCCGAAGCCCATTTTGCTTCGCTTGGTTCTGGTTCACCTTGAGGGCGCCCTGGACACTCAGGGCGCCTTACTCAGCTGTTGCCTCACTCCTTTGAGGCTCTCTGAGTTGCAGACACACGTTCCTTCGGTCCTGCATCAAGGGTTAGTCCAAAACACAATAAAACAATTAATTTTATACAGCCTTAGCTGTCTTGGTTCTGACTTTGGTCTCCAAAATGGAGCCCTAGGTCGAACCGACGCCTACTGTTCCCTCGACGGGGAACGCGTCCTCACCTACTCCACTCGGGAGAGTTTACCTGATGCCAACCGTTCCTCTGGTTGGACTTTTGCCTAACGGTCCTTTGTCAGGTCTTGGATACTGGCCGTCCTTTGCCAGTTGCCTAGCAGTCCTTCGCTAGGGCTTTGCTACTGGCAGTCCTTCGCCAGTTGCCTAGCAGTCCTTCGCTAGGGCTTGGATACTGGCAGTCCTTCGCCAGTTGCCTAGCAGTCCTTCGCTAGGGCTTGGATACTGGCAGTCCTTCACCAGGTGCCTAGCAGTCCTTCGCTAGGGCTTGGATACTGGCAGTCCTTCGCCAGGTGCCTAGCAGTCCTTCGCTAGGGTTTGGATACTGCACACTCAGTGAGCACATTAGATAACAAACAATACTTAACTTTGAATCCTTTGCCAATATCAAAATCAGGTTCGATATGGTGCTTCCTGCACCAACAATCTCCCCCTTTTTGATTTATGGCAACACGATTCAAAGTTAAGTAAAAACATATAATAATTAATAACAGATGATAAAAACACAATGAAGATAATAGATTTGAAAACAATCCCTTTATTTCTCATACTCCCCCTAAAACCCTGAATACTTGTGTTATATAGTACTTAACTTTAACCTTTCCTCCCCCTTTGACATATATCAAAAACGTACATGGGCGAACAAGGTAAAATTTTATGAAATTTTGCAAACCTAAATTTTGTTAAATAACATTTACTTACAAGGTTTTGCAAAAAGAAATTTACTTTAGGCAAAAATTTTGAAGGCAAATTTCCCAAAAAAAATTTCGTTTACCAAAAAATTTTGAAATATTTGTTTGGAAACACCTTGTGCATTTTGGAAAACAATACTTAGTATAATTTCTTTTAAAAAAGGGACGAAATTTAAGGAAAGAATTTTAACTCTGCTTTCTCCCTTAACAATACTCCCTTTTTTTTAAAAAAAAAATTTAAGACTTGTGTATCAGAGCCTATGAGTTTTAAAAACATAGAAATACTTAGTATAATTCTTGAAAGCATATCAAAAGCTTAAATTGCTCAATAAAACTCCACTTAAAAAATATTTTATATTTGTAGGCAAATCTTTTAGAAATATCATGCACTTAGAACACTATTGCCTTTACAAGTATTAGTACCTTTCAAAACATTGTACTTTGAAAAATAGAAGTACTTTTGAAAGATATTATGCAATTTTTGAAAAATATAAGTACTTTTGGAAAAAAATATGCATTTTTGAAAAATATGGAAGTACTTTTTTTTAAAAAAAATTGAGCCATTTTTGGAAAGTCTAAGTACTCTTCTTGAAAACTATTAGACTTTAAAAAAATAATTTTTGAGAAGTATTAAGCATTTTGAAAACATAGTATTTTACTTGACTAGGTTTCTTTTCCAGTCTGACACAATCCTAGGAAACCTTGTTGACTACAAGGACATTTTCCTAAGTGTCCTGGAAATTTCTCCAACCCAAGTAAATATTATAAAAGTAACTTTATAAGTCACAAGAATTTTGAAAAATAAAATAATAGTATTTTAGAACAAAAATTATTTAAGTTTTCAAAAGGATTTTAAACTTGCAGTGCATGAAAACATATAATTTTGAAAAAAAAAATTTAATAATTCTTTTAATTTAATCTCCCCCTGAGCTTGACCCAGTCCTAGGAGCTTGTTGACTACAAGCGATCTTCCTCTGAGTTTTAGGGTTTGATTTAAACCACAGGAATTATTTAATAATCCAAAACAAATAATTGCAAAAACTTGTCAAAAAAATCTTCTTTAGACTTCCCCTAAATTTGACACATCCTAGGAGTCCTTATAGATTATGAAGTGGGCCTTCCTCTGTGTCTTTAGGGTTTATTGAAATCAAAAGAATAGTTTTGAATAATAGTATTGTAATATAATTTTTAGAAAATTCAATTTGAAATGAAGATAATTTTAAAGCATAAGCTCCGTTTTCGAAAAACATTTTTGAAATGATAATGATTTTTGTAAAGCACAATTTTTGAAAAATATAGTGGTTATTTGAAGGCATAGTATTTTTAAACTTTTTCTTTTAATTTGAGCTCCCCCTGAATCTGACATAGTCCTAGGAGGCTTGTTGACCACAAGTTAATCCTCCTCTTAGTCTTAGGGTTTGTCAAAATTAAAGGAACAATTTTGAACATGCCTTTTGAGTATGATCATTTTTAAGGAGACAGATTTTTGAAAACACAATTTGGTATGATAACACAATTTTTCGAAAACCATTTTGAAATGGTAATAATTTTTCAAAAATATTTTGAAAGAAAAGAATAAACCATTCCCCCTGTACCGTTTAACTCAATCTAATATCCATGTTTGACTATGTTGACTAGGGTTGACTGTGTTGACCAGGTTTGACTCAGTTGACTATGTTTGTAGGGTTTTTCGGGCCGCGAAAACCGCTTTTTCGCGTCGCGGAAACCCCGAAAGCCCCAAAAGTAAGGATCCGAGCGAAGAAAGCAATTTCAAAAATATACGAGTGCTCGTTTACATGCTTCAAAACCCGATCTACTCCTAGATCTAAAGAAAGATAACCATTTTACCTTTGGTGCGTGCCCCGCTTAATCCCGCTTGCTCCTCGGTTGGTGTCGGATCTCAAGGTTGCAAAGTAGCAACCCTCTAGAAGTATCCACGCGAACAAAAGTAGATGGATGAAATCCTTTAGGTGTGCTAGCACCTTATAGAATTCGGCCAAGAGGAGAAAGAGAAGAAGAACTCCAACAATTGGAGAGGAAGAAGAGAAGACACACTTAATGAAAAATGGAACAAAAACACCTTTTGTTCTCTCATTGTGGCCGGCCACTTAATGGCCATTAAGTGGCCGGCCATAACCTCCCTTCATTTGAATTCAAATTCAAATGGGGGGGGGGGGTTACAACCTTGGAAATGATGTGGCATCCACACTTAGTCAAAAACCAAGCCAAGTCATCACTTGGTCAATTCAAGGTGAGGTGGTCTTTTGGTCAAGTCAAACTTGACCATTAATCTTCCTTGATGAGGTGGCATCCACACTTAATGCTCTTGATGATGTGGAGCATCATCAATGGTTGGCACCATGCCAATTCATCACAATGATGTGGCATTAAGTCAAGTCTAACTTGAGGTGGATTTGGGTCAAGTCAAACTTGCCTTTTATGGACTTTCCATATTTAGTCAAGTCAAACTTGACTCCATTTCTTCTCCCATGTCAAGTCTAACTTGAAGTGGAACCAAGTCAAGTCAAACTTGATTTGGGTTTGGGTCAAGTCAAACTTGCCTTTTATGGACTTTCCATATTTAGCCAAGTCAAACTTGACTTCATTTTTCTCCATCTATTTGTTCTTTGCGTGTGACCCTATAGGTTCTTGTAATGTTGGCAATGCTTCTAACCTCTTAGAAACATATGCAATGAGCGGTATCTAGCAACACATCATTGCTACCCAAGTTACAAGAATGTTGAGATCCAACATCACCAATGTGACTAATAATTGTGACCATCACAATATGTGACAACGTCCTTCTATCCTCGATATCTAGATCGATCTTTCATGAGGCATAGACCGTGTCATCCTCCAATCAATCTAGGTGTCTTGAACTCCAAGTAGACTCACTATAATCAAATAAGCTCAATATCTCATATTGCCTTATTTGGGCATGGCCATGCACTTAGTGATCTCACTCCATCAAGACTATGATATCTCTCCCGTCATATAGGAGGGATAGATCCCATCTACATCACTCACATCCCTCCGCATAATTTGTTACATACCCAGTAATCGCCTTTATAGTCCACCCAGTTACGGGTGACGTTTGACGAAACCAAAGTACATAACTCCTTATGTAGGGAACTATGGTGACTTCAGGTCTAAGGACTAATAGTCATACTAATAGTCACATGAGAAAGTATATGACACTCATATAACGATCCATGATACTTTCTCATGGTGGGTCATTCAGTATACATTCTCCAATGCATACCCATGTGTCAACTTGATATCTCATATCCATGACTTGTGAGATCAAGTCATCGTGTTGACCTACATGCTAGTCTCTATGCATTAACATTGTCCCTGAATGTTAATACTTGACTAGGAATAATTAAGAGTAGTGTTCTCTATATCATCTCACTATCGATTCAAGTAATCGATTGATATAGATAAGAACCTTCTACTCAAGGACGTTATTATACTAAGTTATTTGGCACTGATACACATAAGTACAATAACCATAAGAAATGCCTTTATATATAAGAAATATATACAAGAATATGATACAATGAGTCCAAAAAAGTAAACATCATATGATTGGCTCTAGGGCTCTCACTAACAATCTCCCACTAGCACTAGTGCCAATCGCTGTAGTATCTAATACCCAATGACCTAGTGTGACCATCATGCTTCATCTGTGCCAAAGCCTTGGTCAAGGGATCTGCGACGTTAGCCTCTGTGGGTACTCTGCAAATCTTCACATCTCCTTGATCGATGATCTCTCGAATGAGATGGAATCGCCGTAGTATGTGTTTGGTCCGCTGATGTGAGCGAGGTTCCTTAGCCTGCGCAATAGCTCCATTGTTGTCACAATAGAGCTGTACTGGGTCGGCTATACTAGGAACCACTCCAAGCTCAGTAATGAACTTGCGGATCCAAACTGCCTCCTTTGCTGCCTCAGATGCAGCAATGTACTCAGCTTCTGTTGTAGAATCAGCAACTGTATCCTGCTTTGAACTCTTCCAGCTGACAGCGCCACCATTTAAGCAAAACACGAACCCTGACTGCGATCTGTAGTCATCCTGGTCAGTTTGGAAGCTAGCATCACTGTAACCCTTTACAGTTAGCTCCTCTTCGCCTCCAAATATCAAGAAATATTCTTTAGTCCTTCTCAAGTACTTAAGAATATTCTTGACTGCTATCCAGTGACGTTCACCTGGATCTGACTGGTATCTGCTCGTCATGCTCAAAGCATACGAGACATCAGGACGAGTACATAACATGGCGTACATGATAGATCCTATGGCTGAGGCATAAGGGATCTTGCTCATGCGGTCTCTCTCCTCTCTAGAAGAGGGACCTTGAGTCTTCGAAAGACTCACGCCATGTGACATTGGCAGATTTCCCTTCTTGGAATTCTGCATGGCAAACCGTTGCAAAATGGTATCAATGTATGTACTCTGACTTAGGCCAAGCAATCTCTTAGATCTATCTCTATAGATCTTAATGCCTAGAATGCAGGCTGCTTCACCTAAGTCCTTCATTGCAAAACAAGTCCCCAACCAAGTCTTCACAGACTGTAGCGAAGGGATGTTGTTCCCAATGAGTAGTATGTCATCCACATACAAGACTAGGAAGACTACTGTGCTCCCACTAACCATCTTGTAGACACAAGGTTCATCTTCATTCTTGATGAAACCAAACTGTTTGATCGCATCATCGAATCGAAGATTCCAGCTCCGAGAAGCTTGCTTTAGACCATAAATGGCCCTATGCAGCTTGCATACTCTGCCAGTATGCTGTGGATCTACAAAACCCTCAGGCTGTGTCATGTACACATCCTCGAGGAGGTTTCCATTCAGAAACGCTGTCTTGACATCCATCTGCCAGATCTCATAATCGTGGTAGGCTGCAATAGCAAGCATGATCCGAATGGACTTAAACATCGCTACTGGAGAAAAGGTTTCATCATAGTCAATACCATGAATTTGCTTAAACCTTTAGCTACCAGTCTACCCTTATAGGTATGAGTAAGTCCATCCATGTTAGGCTTTCTCTTAAAGACCCACTTACACCCAATGGGTTTGACCCCTTCAGGTGGATCAACCAAGGTCCAAACTTGGTTAGTGTACATGGATTCCATTTCGGATCTCATGGCTTCCAGCCATGACTCAGAATCTGGCTCATCACAGCTTCCTGATAGGTGGTAGGCTCATTCTTAATGATCATAACGTCATCATGGTCAGGCAAGAGAAATGAATATCTCTCAGGATGACGACGTACCCTATCAGACCTGCGAAGAGGTAGGTCTACCTGAACAGGTTGTTGTTCCACAATTTCTTGTGTAACAATCTCATCCACCACTTCTTGTGGTTCCTGTTCAGTATCCATTAAGGGCTCAGTGCTATGGTCGTTGTCTTGAATTTCTTCAAGATCAAACGAACTCCCACTAGTCTTTCTAGAAACAAAGTCCCTTTCTAGAAAGACCCCAGTCTTAGCAACAAACAATTTGTGCTGACTGGGAATGTAGAAGTAATATCCCTTAGTTTCCTTGGGATATCCCACGAAATATCACTTATCGGATTTGGGTCCCAGTTTGTCTGAGACTTGACGTCTAACGTAAGCCCCACAACCCCAAACCCTCATGAAAGACATCTTGGGACTCCTCCCAGTCCATATCGTATATGGTGTCTTCATGACCGCCTTTGATGGAACACGGTTAAGTGTGAACGCTGCCGTGTCTAGAGCATATCCCCAAAAGGATATAGGAAGATCTGCGTGACTCATCATAGATCGTACCATATCTAATAAGGTACGATTTCTCCTTTCGGATACACCATTCCACTGTGGTGTTCCAGGGGGAGTGAGTTGGGATAGAATCCCACACTCAGCTAGATAGTCACGAAACTCATGGCTCAAGTATTCTCCACCTCGATCTGATCGAAGTATCTTAATACTCTTGCCAAGTTGGTTCTGTACTTCATTTCTGAATTCTTTGAACTTTTCAAAGGATTCTGACTTATGTGTCATCAAATACACATAGCCATATCTACTGAAGTCATCAGTAAATGTGATGAAGTACCTGTAACCACCTCTGGCAGCGACATTGAAAGGGCCACATACATCAGAATGTATGAGTCCTAACAAATCTGTTGCCCTCTCGCTATGTCCACTAAAGGGAGTCTTAGTCATCTTGCCTAGAAGGCATGACTCGCATGTCTCATATGATTCAAAATCAAATGAATCCAGCAATCCATCCTTATGGAGCTGGACAAGCGACTTTCATTTATGTGGCCTAAGCGACAGTGCCATAGATAGGTTGGGTTCAACTCATTTGATCTCAACCTCTTGGTATTCACGTTATAGATAGGGCTCTCTAAGTCTAGAATATAGAGGCCATTCATCAGATGTGCACTACAATAGAACATATCCTTTAAATAAACAGAACAACATTTGTCCTTTATTATGAATGAAAAACCTTTGTTATCTAAACATGAAACTGAAATGATATTCTTTGTTAGTACAGGTACATAACAACAGTTATTCAATTCCAGTACAAGCCCAGAGGGCAGAGATAGAGAGTAAGTCCCTATAGCAACAGCAGTAACCCTTGCTCCATTGCCTACTCGTAGGTCCACCTCGCCCTTGGCCAATGCCCTGCTATTTCTCAGCGCCTGCACATTAGTACAAATGTGAGAAGCACATCCAGTATCTAATACCCATGATTAGAAATAGAAAGGTTGACTTCTATAACATTTATACCTGAAGTAGAAGTCTCACTTCTCTTCTTCTTCAGATCTTCCAGATATACCTTGCAGTTCCGCTTCCAATGCCCAGTCTTACCACAGTGGAAGCAGGTAGCATCCTTAGCAACCCCACCTTTAGGTTTGAGTTGTGAAGAGCTGGCTTCGCCCTTGGTTTGGGTCTTACCCTTACCTTTGGGCTTCCACTTGCCCTTACCCTTGCTCTTTCCCTTGCCCTTTTGTACCATAAGGACGGTACTGGACTTGGCAGTGGTGAGATTAGGCTCAGCATTCTCAACATGCTGAGTATCTCGGGCAGTGGTTTGTCTAATTCGTTCATGTTGTAATTCATGACGAATTGACGGTAACTCACCGGCAACGATTGCAGGATCAGATCGGTAGCCA
>JAGFNQ010004297.1:0-79784 GCA_024364735.1 Boesenbergia rotunda
CTCATTTAAGAAAACTCTATAGGAAACCATTTTCCTAATTAATTTTGGAGACAACAATATGTAAGAGCATCACCTCTTCAAACATATTTTATTCATGGATTTAATTAATTACAACAAATTGTTTTCTAAGGATAGCTCCCCGAGGCTCAGATACCCAAAGAAAAGTAATGTGTTGTAAATCCAATTGGACGGCTCCCCGAGGCTCAATCCAAATCAAACATGACAATTTCAATTAAAAATTGGGAAATTAAATTACAACAACTAACTTTAAATTGGACGGCTCCCCGAGGCTCAATCAAAAATAAAGAATTTTGTTGTCAATTTAAAAACCAATTCAAATTTAATTGTCAATTAACTGTCCAAGAATTTATCTAGACTTTCTTAAAAGAAAGTGCCCAAAATTGCGAGATTTCAAAATAGGTTTTTAGAATAATTGTAAGTTTCTGGTACAAAGGAAACTTACATATTTCCAAAAATTAGAAAATTTCTAAAATAGAAAAATTTCTAAAATTGGAAAGTTTCCAAAGATGGGAAGTTTTCATAATTATTAAAAATTTCAGAAATTAGAAAATTTCAAACGTTTGCGAAATTTCATGAGGATTTCCAAACTTTGAAATTCTTAAATCTAAAATTTATTATAATTTGAAAGTTTCCATAATTGAAAATTTTTCCGAAATTGAGATCATGACAAATTTTTCCACAAAACAATTATATGATTAAGTCGAACACTAACCGGCTCTGATACCACTGTTGGGACCGGGTGCATGTCGACAAGGATACGAGTTCGTAAAATTTTAAATTTTTACGTGCAGCGGAAGAATTTGCATAAAATAATTTTCTAAATTATTTTAACTTCGTATCTAGCATGCAACCTTATGGTGTGTTGACATAATCATAAAATAAAACTTTGCGGAAAAGTAAACTAATTTACATTATACCTCTCGTAACTCGAAGTAAGGGACGAGATCCAACCGTAGCGTCCCTTGGAAGCTCCGCCTCTATTCGCGTCCACGCCGAGTTCTCTTCGGGATGACTTCGCAAAGTCATGAGTTTTGTGCCGACGAGAACTACTAGATCCTCGGAAGGCACAACTAGAAGCACAAGAGAAAAGATAGGAAAGAATGGAAACTAACCAACAAAGAAACGGAATCGAATTCCGAGAAGAGAGGAGTCGCTATCCGCTTCTTCTTCTTCTTGTTTCGTTTCTCCTTCTTCTTGAAGCTCACGGCAACCCACTTGGGAGAGGGAGGCGCCGGCCCTAGGGTTGGTGTGCGCCGACCCTAGGGATGGTGAAGAGGGCGCCGGCCCTAATGGGGAAGAGAGAAGAGAAGAGAAGAGAATAAGAGAGAGAGGGAACTTCTCAATTATCAATTGATTGATTAGGAATAAAGGCTTCCCTTTGGTTCCTTATATAGTTGCTTCTCCCTTGCCAAGTCTCCTCTTAACGGAATTAATAGAATTAGTTACCATAAGAAATTTATCCTATAAATTCTCTTATGAATTATTCCGTTTAAACCAAGTTTTATTATAACCAACTTTATAATAAAACTAATTAGTTATCATAAGAAAATTTATCTTATAAATTCTCTTATGAATTATTCCGTTTAAACCAAGTTTTATTATAACCAACTTTATAATAAAACTAATTAGTTATCATAAGAAAATTTATCCTATAAATTCTCTTATGAATTTTATTATAACTAACTTTATAATAAAACTAATTAATCTTCTCTTTAAATTATGGAATAAATTTTATAAGAAATTTATAAACTTTCTTATTATGGAAAAATCAATTCATAATTGATTTTATAAAATTAAAATAAACCAATTCATGGATTATTTTAACTTCCATAAAAAAAAGAATAAATTTCTATAAATTTATTTATATAAATTTCTTTATACAAATTTATTTATCCATAATTTATAAAATAAATCGTGCTAGATCTATTTTATTAATTAAACCAAAATTAATTGGTTTTCTCCCCAATAGGTGGCCGGCCACTTCAAGGAGGTTTGGCACCCTCTTTGGCCGGCCAAACCAACCCGAACCGTTCGCGAATTAAACTCATTTAATTCGCCCAATAAGCCTTCAAAAGACTTAGCCATTTTAGCTTCCATTGCGCCTCTGATAAATTCAGATTCGACTTATTTCTCTTGATCGGAAAATCCAATTTTCAACTCATTTTAAATCCCTCGGATTACTCGTAGTGCGTGTGACTAATTAGGCTTTCGATTTATGTTGGCCGTCTATAATCAACCAATTATAGAACGATCATGAGTGGCACCTAGTAGTACATCATGATCCCCAATTAATCGAAAGATCAACAGTTTGACCTCAGAAGAAATTATTCTGAAACCCTTCAGCAGCTCTAATGAATTGTGCCCCATTCCCTTCACCATCTTATACCCACTTGGTTCAGGACACGGTCTATTTGTGTCAGGCCCCACTAGGCTGACTACGTCACACCTAGCCCATGTAGTGTCTTTCTCGTCCTTTGGATTTCTAGTTACTCTCATGTATTTTAGAGACTCGTACTCCAAACATGATCTACTCTGGCCAGAGGTTTTGAGTAACAATCCGACGATAGGCCTGGGTATACATCTCCTCACAAGGAGTGGTGAATCCTTTGTAGGCTGTTCAAACATCTTCGGGCATTTCAGCTTATACCCAATCATCCTGGGTCCACACCTCCTTGGAGATGCTTGCTTAAGATGTTAAAGTATAAGTCTCCATGACCAAGATGACTTGAACACCGCAAGTCAAAGGAACATCGCACTTAAGCTGCAGTAAGAACTTCATTGACATATCTATATAGATTACCATATGAAGTCTTACAGCTAGTCACTCCAATGAACTAGTTCCCTTAACTAGCACCCATGTTTATCTCCGGACATCCCAATGTCACCAGCCAGTGAGAATCAGCTGATTAGAGAATAACCCATGCTAGTCTCAACAGAATTGATAGTGTCCGTATTTATCAATTCATCGACTAGGGATATTTTTAATACTTCACATTTGCACATTTAGAGATAATCACTAGTTGTGATCCCATCACAAATTCTCTTATGCTGTGAGTTGTATTGCGGACATTCAGTAGATGAGTTTAAGATCCCAATCAAATACACAAGCATGTATACTCAAATAGTGAATTATCATTTATTAAAATAAATGTTTTACAATCATAAGATGATTACCTTAGGACACTTCTCTCATATCACTAACACCTTACCCGTCGGAGGGACAGCTGGAGCGATGGAGCAGGAAGGGGCCACCACGGGAATGGAAACAGGCGAGGCTGAGGGGGACGAGACTACCTCGGTAGGCAGAACCGTTTCCTCAGGCACTGAGGGCAGAGCAGATGAATGGATGGGATATCGCTTTTTCCAGGTAGGGCCCAAGCCCTTGGGGAGCCGCCGCTTTTGCCAGCCTAGGGACCGGATAATCGTCGGGGTGACGGAGGAAGTAGATCCCCTCGGGTATGACTACTCGTGCCTGAAAGAGAGCCGCTCTCAAAGGAGGGATCCGTCACTGGTGCAGCCGGTGGGGCGGGGGGCTCTTGCCTTGCGACTTGGGGGGGGGGGGATGTAACAGTAATATCGACCCCCTTGGTGGGAGCAACCCCATGAGCCGAGACAGCGGGCTCCTCGCCGGACGCGGCGGGGGCAGGAGGAATGTCAGGAACAATGGGAGGAGGATTCAAGGCCTCCTTGTGGACCTCCTCCCACTTGATGAGCTGACTTATCACCTTGACATACATGACTTCCTCTGCAGAAGCCAAACATAAAGAGCATTAGTCAGAACCAATGTTCGTGGAAGATAGAGACGAGCATACCTAGGGAGGGACTAATCTGCGTTACTTTAGGGCTAAGGCCCACCCGGTACATAAGTTCTTCGTTCTAAACTAGCCCCGGGCCGCTGAACTCCATGTCCGAGAGTACCATTTTAACATGATGGTACGCGGGGCTGCGAAGGAAGCTCTCCAAGGAGAGAGGAGTTGGCAAATCCGCTATCCAACACAAAGGGCTGAAAGGCAAGGACGATAGCCGGATGAAGAAGAATTTCTCTTTCCATCCCTTGTGCGAAGAAGGAAACCCTCTCAAAAACCTATGGCCCGGACGGGTCGCGGAGCTAAAGACTCCTCTAGACCCTATTGGAGTGAAGAAGGAATGGAAAAGGGGCGGCGTCAGAGAGAGACCGAAAAGCTTGAAAATGATATATGCCCCCCTATCTGAGCGAAGGCATTGGGAGTCATCTGGTGCAATGAAATGCTAAAATAAGAAGCTATGTTTGCAAAGAAGGGGGGGGGATAGGGAAACGAAGACCTAGCTCTATCTGTCCTAAAAAGAAGGTCAGCATGCCAGTGGGGGGCTCCATGGGTTTCTGGTCTACCTTAGGGATGACCATCGTCATCTCGGCCGAAACCCCATATGTCTCGGTGGCCGCTTGCAAGGCCTCGGGCCTCACTCTCGAAGAAGCGGATTCGTACCATTCAGCCCGATAACCCTCCATGACCCCTATGTAGCAAAGGAGAAGAGGACGGATTACTCACGCGTAGAAGAAGCCTTGCAGGAGATGAAGTACACCCAGACACCGAACTAGAAATGGACGTCGACGCCTGCTTTTCCCCTCTTATATCCCGGCAGGCATCCGCCTAAGCACGATGGGGATAGGACGTGTGGAAAGTTAGGAGCCGCCTTGTCCCGACTACCAACGGTCGAAGGGTAGCTGGACCCGCCCACGTCTAGAGGGACTTGGGAGGGGTAGCCGTTGTAATACATGGCAATTAGGCACTCGCACTCACACCCCACTACCCTCTAAATATAAGATCATGTGTTTTTAATCCCGGAAAGAGGAGCACCATGACGAATCTTCGGGAAGCGGAGAAGCCTTCTTGGGAAAAGAAGAGGACATCGAAAGGGGGGTTCCTCATAACTCTGGACGGGATGGATATGATCCAAAGAAGCTTCCCTGTCTATGATGAGAATGGGTGCAACCACACAGGCCTAGGCGAATACGACTTCTTCATCCCGGTACCAGTCCGATCAGTCAGCCACACTTCCTTCGATCAGACTTGAAGGGAGGGACTTGTGATAGGGTTGGAAAGCTTGTGCCCGACACAGGGGATGAAGAAGGCGAGGACTTGACATAACCTCTTGTCCTAGGGCCCCGTCGGGGGTCGCGCTCGGGAAGCTCAGGCCCCTCCCCGGGAGGTAGGACCCCGAGAGTATTTCAGGAGATAGTGCATTCGAAGACCCCCGAGCCCGCCTCGGGAGGTGGAGTCCTCCTAATTACCGACCTCAGGAGCCCTGGATGCCGCAATCAAAGAAAGAGTGATAATGATGCAGACTATTTCAAAGGATATCCCTTTATCACTGAAAGCAACGGACACGACCTGAATATCGAAAATGTGGCCGCAATAAAGGAGGCATGACCAGTTTGCTGACAGGGATATAAAAGGAAGTACAACCCCTCCGGTAAAGGGGGGCTACAATCTTTTTACATTGTCTTTCCTTTGTACCATTATTGGGAGAACCTACTGACTTGAGCGTCAGAGTGGACTCCGCCGGACCTCTGTCGGCGTGTCTCCTAACGCTTGTGTTACTTTCGCAGGATTCCCAAGTTCTGCGGCGACGTCGTAATCTCCCCAGGGGTTGATCCTCAGTGATTGACCATCGACGACGACACTTTCCGGAACAACATGAAAAATTTGACAAAATAATATTGTCAAACGAATTCAGAATAAATGAATGTGACAAATATATTTATGTTAAAAACATATCTGAGAATTATATAATCGTCTGTCTTATACGTAGACGACATACTCATAATGAGAAGTAATTTAGTGCAAGTAATCGATTGAATCCAAGAAGTAGATGAAGCATGAAAATGTGTTTCCTGGACAATACTGTTCGTGAGATTAAAGGTGATTTTTTGATAATTAAAAATCATTTTTTACAACTACGGTGACATTTCTTCTAATTTAATTTGCTTTAATGATATGGAGCATCATTTTTAATTTGAGGATATTTCAAAAACATACATTATCTATGCATATGCATGTCACAAGTCAAAGTAAACAACAACTCTTTGCAATGCAGCTCCAATTTCATTTCACTTGGCGAGCAAAATTAATAAACAATATTATCCTACCAAAATTACAACACCAATATTATTCAACACTAACGATATAAACTAACAAATTAATTTGCATCCAGAATTACAAATATTTTGTCAATTACATTATCACACCAATATTACTTACTTAACACTAACTAAATAAATGAACTAATAACTCAATCAGGATTACGACTAAGATAATCAAGTTCACCATTACTAATATCCAAATGAATTTTGATATATTGATTATTCTCGGATTATGTCTATGAGAAATATTGTGTTCACTTTCAATTTTGTCGAATGAACTAGTAGCGGTCGCCGTCCATTTTTGCCATCCATGTTGCCCACATATATAATAATGTTTTCCAAGATTCTTGGTTGATATAGAAACACACCAATATTCTTCGTTCGCAGTCCCTAGAATTACAGGTTAAAATCTCGTATTGTCGATACTGTTATAACTTGATGATGCCATGAATAACAACCTAATAATCAAATTTTCATTACTCCGATTGAAAAAAGCGACTTAATAATTAAGAGATTGCCCATAAAACTCTAAAGTTAGGAATATAAACATGATGACGCATCACAAAAAAATGAAGAGAGAAAAAAAAAGTGATCAGCATTTAGGAGCAGTTGTTTGATTCCTTTGTTAGCTTTGATTCCATCACTAGATAGGGGTTCAATTCCTTGGAAAGGAGGAGCGGGGGAAGAAATAGTCGAGGTAGGTCTTCGCTACGCAGTTTCGACAAGAGGAGTTAGGCCAAGGGGAGAGGACTATGGTGGAGGAGAGGGAAGAAGAAGAAGAAGAAGAGTTAGGGCAAAAGGAGGGGACTGTGGCGGAGGAGAGGGAAGAAGAAGAAGAAGAAGAGTGAGGCCAAGAGGAGGGGACTACGGCGGAGGAGAGAGAAGGAGAGTTAGGGCAAGAGGAGGGGACTACGGCGAAGGAGAGGGAAGAAGAAGGTTAGTGAGTTCTTTGTTGGCTTCGATTCCATCACCGGGTATGGCTTCAATTCCATTGCTAAGTTCTTTGCGGCGAAGGAGACCAAAGAAGGAGAGTTAGGGCAAGGGGAGGAGACTGGCGAACTTATAACAGTAGAGTTTGTCGCTAGGTTTAGCTTGTTATTTTTTTA
Source organism: Boesenbergia rotunda (assembly GCA_024364735.1). Taxonomy (NCBI): domain Eukaryota; kingdom Viridiplantae; phylum Streptophyta; class Magnoliopsida; order Zingiberales; family Zingiberaceae; genus Boesenbergia; species Boesenbergia rotunda. The sequence continues at coordinate 7,252 of JAGFNQ010004297.1, forward strand.
TTACTTCTGTTTGTTTTTTGTTGAGGTGGATTTCGCCACGCAAGCTACCGATTCGGTCGCTACTCAGTTTCGCTGCGCAACTTGACTTCGCCTATCATTTATCCTAATTCGATAGTAAATCAATCTCTAATTTACATAAATCTAAATTAATTTATTTAATTAAAAAATCTATATATTATTTATATAAATTTCAAACGGAATTTTTTCTTAATTTTTTTATTAAATTTTATTTTATTTTTTACAGAAATCATAAAGTTTCACATTTTGATTGTAATCCATATTTATTTTAGTTTATAAAAAAAATTATATTCTTCTTTTTTAGGGGGCGCTTGATATATATTCGTGAATGAGAATAAGAATAGATTTGATTGAGGAGTTAATGGAAATAATTGCTGATATTTGGTATAGATATTGAAATGAATTGGCGGCGGTAGGAAATTTTCGTGAGGCCGGGCCAGTCACCCGAGGTTGGTTGGAAAAACATGGTTAATCGTTTTTTTGGAATGACTATTATTCCTATTAGGGGTTGCTTGGTTTAGCTTAGATTACGGAATAGATATCAACTAAAATTTTTATTTTATCTTTATTAGTAAAAATATAAAAATAATTACATACTCATCAACAAAACTATTTTATTTTAAAAAATACATAATATAATGAATATTTTTGATGATAATTATATTGGATTCAATCGGCGAGGGCAATCGGTGTTAGGCGATGGGGAGAGAAGAGGGCGATCGGCGAGGGAGAGGAAGTCGACGTCGGGCTCGCTCGCACGAAGACAGAAACCGTAGGAGGGCTTCGGCGTCGGTAAAAACTTGTGAAGGAGAAGAGAAACTTTTTCTCGGACGATGAAGAGAGAAAATGGTTGCGACGTGACGAGGCTTCGGGCGCGCGTGCGCTTAGCGACGTGGGAATGAAAAGTTAATATCCAAGGGGGGAGAGGGAAATCAAAACTAGGATATGATATCCTTATTTTGATTCCCATTGAACCATTTTAAACACCTACTATGCATCATATATGAGAATAAAATAATTTTCATTTCTATTCCTTACCCCTAACCCTCAACCAAGCAGCCTCTTAATTTTTTCCACGGTTGTGAGCCGTTCGGCTCACAACTGTAGGATATTTATCAAATGTGGGGCATTCTTCTTTTTAATTTATTCTGTTACATTACTCGACAAAATTATAAGAATTATTTCAGCAACATATGAATCAGGACCCATTGCTCACAACTGCTCTTTCAGAAAGTAAGGAGAGAATCATTTAGGCAATAACATCAAACAAAATCTTAAATTCCTAAACTCAACAAAAGTAACAATCAACTCTACAAGCATACTTTAGTGATCTGTGTTACATAAACAAATGTATCATGCAATGAATTCATAACAAGTCAGAGATCAACCTTTTTCTGTTTTGTAAAAGAGGCAAGTTAGCACTTCATAGACATCCATTGGAACACAGAATGAAGTAAATGTCTCCAGAAAGGCGAATACTTTCTGTTTACAAGCTCAATAGGAACAATGTATGCAGAAAATGTAAAATTGATCGTGAGAAGCAGCAAGCGATAAGACAAGGACAATATTTGTTTTCTTTAAAACTGGCCAGCCACCTCATAAAGTTGCCCAGTGGCAAAAGAACAATCCTGAGCCAATAAGGCAACCAATAAAACTAAATATTTAATAAATGTGATTATTTCAAATAAAAGGATGTCGTCACTTGAAGAATGGCTTTCCATAGACATCAATGAAGCCTTCTTGCAAAAAGAAATTCAAGTCAACAACATCAACTACACAATTGTTACTGAAAACAAATTATCTTCCAGCAACAAAAATTAGATTACCTAGAATTATGTTTTTATACTAGACATGATGGTATGACAATTTAAATATTATGTTTTATCTTAACTGCTACCTTTGTTTTGCCAAATTAACTGATAATCCAGTGAGTTTAAGTTACACTAATGTAGACAATACAGAAGTAGAGGTTCAGCCCTGTTTTGAGGCTTGATCCATGAGTATGATAGCTCATCCAACATGGTAAAATGGATACATTAAAATCCAATGACTTATTTCTTTCTTGACCAAATCTTGTGAAATAATTTTTGTTTGCCCTCGCCATACAAGTTTCTAGCATAGTTATTTGTATACTGACCATTATATATATATAAAAGAATATTATCCTATTGACCTTATGGTGCTCACAAGTGAGCAACAAGTGTAAATTTTTTTTCCTTTATTTTTTTTAGGACTTAGGATTTAGAATTTATGATTTAGTCTTTAGGATTTGGGTTATAGTATTTAAACTAAAGAATGTTTTTGAAAAAATCACACTTGAAGCTCACAAGGTGAGCACCATAAGATAAGTAGGGTAACAAACCTCCACATATATATATATATATATAGGATTTTGTTATGTCACATACCTTATGCCACACACCCCATGAACACTTAGTATAATTTTTTTTAGAGCTTAGGGAATAATATTTAAGCTAAAGAAATTTAAAAAAAAATAAATTAGATGCTCACGAGGTGTACGACATAAGGTGTGGGGCATAACATTTCCCATACAAAAATTTTATGCTAAGGGTCTTACCGCACAAACTCGAAACTCGTGTGGACCAAGTGTATTTGATTTTTGTTTTATTTTTTTGATTTTTTTTAGCTTGTGATTACACCGTTTAAGATTTTGCCTTTAGGGTTTACTAATTGGATTATAATGTTGATTATACAAAAAAATTTCAAACCGAAAAAACGGTTAAGGTTTGCATGGAGTTAACGCGGTAAGATCCTTAACATAGCAAACCCTACACACACACACAAACATGGGGTAGTCACCCCCTCGTGGGCGCCCCTCGTAGGCGGGCCGCCTAGATGGAGGGTCGACTACGACGGGCACCCATGAGGGGTGTGCAGGGTATCACACCGCATATATATATATATATATATATATATATATAGATCCTGTCGCGAAGCGAGGTGGATGCCCCTACGGCTGGATGGTCCTCCGGGGAGCGCGAGATCGCCGAGGCTGTATGCTGAGCTGGCTCGCTCCTATCCTGCAAGACAAAGATTGTTAGAACCCGCCGAAAAAAGTCCCTGGTTAGGCACTCCGACGGTCAAGTCAGTACTTGACGGTGGCAAGCAAATGGAAAGTAACAGAACAGTAGGAAATGCACTATTGCGCGTACCTGAGAGATGCGGAGTGGAGAGGTTTATATAGCCGGGGAAGCTGACAGCTCCTGCCCCGCTTGCCACCTTTTGCTCGTTAGCGAGGACGAGGCGATGCATGCCCAGAGGTGGCAGGATAAAGTAGTGCATACTGGGTTAAGGAAAGGGGCACTGTCAGCTTAATGGCTGGTGCCATTCGGCGCCGCTCGACCTGACACCAGTGTATGTGGTCGCAGTACGGGGGGACAGGGTATGACAGGCAGATCAAGCCATCAGCGGGATATTCGTCGTTTATGCCAGGGTGGCACCAGTCCTGTGCCTACCCCATACTGCTTCGAGTAGTTTGATGTCAGGGAGTGGTTGTTCTGCAGGCTAGGACATGCGAGGGCCGCCTAAGGACCTGTTAAAGGCGAATGCCAACTGGGGCATTGAGTAATGAGGCCGACTGAGGGCCTATGATGCAGATGTCGATTGGGGCACTGAATAGTGAGGATATACCAAGTATCGCCTCCTCTGGCTCGGCCTTATCCCAGGAGCGTGGACCGCCATGCGTCGGCTGAGCGCCAAATCTAAAGGGGTATTGGAGTATGAGCGTTTGAGCACTGGTCAGGCCGATTCTAAGGAATGTGGATCGCCACGCATCCGATAGGGGACCTTGAACCGAGTGCTGCGAGGGGCTAACCCGCAGATACTTTCATTACATTCTGTGTCGAAACTTCCCCGAGGTGGACGTGCTAAGACTTGATAAAGACATCCACCCCCTTCTTCCTTGTCTCGGGTCTTTCTGGGCTCGGGGACCTCGAGTGAGAGTTCTGCGGTAATGATATCTAGGAGGTCGGACCCTCCTATACACGAGTATCTTTCAGTGGGTCGGGCTGAGTCAACGACCCGGGCCCTCCATCGGATGGGCCTCTCTAGCCCACACACCCGTCTCCTCATGAATAGGCGCCAGGCGACCAAGCCAGGCGACATGCAAACTGGCCCGGGATCATAAGCATCCCCCTCAAGTCTAGTCAAAGGAGGTGCACAGTCCGACTGACTGGACTCTAACTCTGGCCTGAGCCTGATGCACCCGGGTGATCCGGCTGGGTGCTTAGTCATCATGATCGACTCTGCCTGGACAGCTGGTCCATCATGCATCCTATTTCTCCGAAAACCTTTTCGCCTTCTCTAAGTGAAACCAATGCGTATCTCCTCATTAATTGCCGCCTTAATCACTCGGGACTCGCATCCCCAAGCCAAACTTGATCATGTATGACGAGGGATATGCTCCTCCTCTTCGCGAATGTTCGCCCTACACGTGTGATCAGCTACTTCGAGAACCATTTGAGTTCGATCGAATGGTTTCGGCGCAGTCCCGCGCTTCTCCCGGCTCGCCATCAGACGATTGGTGTCCTTCTTCGGACCCTATAAATAGTCTTTTCATATGGTCGTTCTTCTTACTGCGTCTTAACTTCGACATCGCTGCCTGCCGCTTTGAGCTCTGCTAGGGTTTCAACAACTTTCCCTCTCTGACTTTCTTTTCCGTCGGCTCTTTTCTTCGGTTAGTTTCCTCTCTCTCCCTTGTCTAATGGCTTCTCCTTCTCCATCCTCTTCCCCTTCTCCACCGTGGTATTCGGCCATGATATTTGATCTTACCGCACATGACCTGGAGCAAATCCAGTTGGACTTCTTAATCCCTTCCGACCACCAAATGCGCCTGTCGAAATCAACTGATCGACCCAACTCTGCTCCGTTGGGCTATCTTACTTTGTCTCGAGACCACCTGCAGGTCGGTCTCCTCTTTCCCATTCATCCTTTCATCTCCTCTATCTGCGAATACTTTCAAATTCCTTTACCTCAACTGGCTCCGAACGCCATATGCCTGATGTGCGGCTCGGTCATTATTTTTGGCCTATACAAGATTCCCCTACAGCTCGAACACTTCTATTACTTCTTCTACCCCAAACAGCAAGAGTCGGGCGACTTTTTCTTCCAAGCTCGAGCCAAAGCTTCTTTCCTCTTGAACTTTCCTTCTTCTAACAAGGGATGGAAAGAGCATTATTTTTTCATTAAGCCCACCTTGGCCCCGAGCTGGCCCATGGCTTGGGTTGAGGAGCTTCCTGCCCCCGATCCACTCCCCAAAAACTATCGCACCTCCGTGGCCTACCAGTCTGTCATGGTCGAGCTAGAAGGTAGGAACTTTCTGTTGGGACCGGGTGCATGTTGACAAGGATACGGGTTCATAAAATTTTAAATTTTTACGTGCAGCGGAAGAATTAGCATAAAATAATTTCTCAAATTATTTTAACCACGTATCTAGCATGCAACCTTATGATGTGTGGACATGATCATAAATTAAAAACTTGCGGAAAAGTAAACTAATTTACTTAGTACCTCGCGTAACTCGAAGTAAGGACGAGATCCAACCGTAGCGTCCCTTGGAAGCTCCGCCTCTATTCGCGTCCACGCCGAGTTCTCTTCGGGATGACTTCGCAAAGTAACGAGTTTTGTGCCGACGAGAACTACTAGATTCTCTATTGGCACAACTAGAAGATCAAGAGAGAAGAAAAGGAAACTAACCACCAAGTAACGGAATCTAAATTCCGGGAAGGAAGGAGTTGTGATCCGCTTCTTCTTCTTCTTGGTTGGCTTCTCCTTGGTGATGGTGACTCACGGCAACCTCAAGGGAGGATGAGGGAGCGCCGGCCCTAGCTTGGACAAGGGGCGCCGGCCCTAGCTTGGGAAGGAGAAGGAGAGAAAGAGAATAAGAGAGAGAGGGAGAGAATTAATCTCTTGATTAATCTATTGATTGGAATTCAAGGCTTGCCTTTGGTTCCTTTATATAGTAACCTCTCCCTTGCCATGTCTCCCTCTTAACAGAATTTTCATAAGAAATTTATCCTATAAATTCTCTTATGAATTATTCTGTTTAAGCCAAGTTTTATTATAACTAACTTTATAAAACAAATACTTCTCTCTTTTAATTATGGAATAAAATTTGTATAAAATTTTCTTATCATGGATAAATCAATTCATAATTGATTTTATAAATTAAAATTAAATCAATTCATGGTTCATTTTAATTTCCATAAAAAGAATAAATTTTTACAAATTTCTTTATAAATCTCTTTATATAAATTTCTTTATATATCAATTTATTTATCCATAATTTATAAAACAAATCGCGCTAGATTTATTTAATTAATTAAACCAATTAAATTGGTTTATTCCCCTTTTAATGGCCGGCCAAACCAAGAGGGTGGACACCCTCTTTGGCCGGCCAAACCAAGCCGCTCCCATCGCGAATTAAACTCATTTAATTCGCCCAATATGCCTTCAAAAGACTTAGCCATTTTTAGCTTCCATTGCGCCTCTGATAAATTCAGATTCGACTTATTTCTCTTGATCGGAAAATCTAATTTTCAACTCGTTTTAAATCCCTCGGATTACTCGTAGTGCGTGTGACTAAATAGGCTTTCGATTTATGTTGGCCGTCTATAATCAACTAATTATAGAACGATCATGGGTGGCACCTAGTAGTACATCATGACCCCCAATTAATCGAAAGATCAACGGTTGACCTCAGAAAGAATTCCGAAACCCTTCAGCAGCTCTAATGAATCGTGCCCCATTCCCTTCACCATCTTATACCCACTTGGTTCAGGACATGGTCTATTTGTGTCAGTCCCCACTAGGCTGACTACGTCACACCTAACCCAAGTAATGTCTTTCTCGTCCTTTGAATTTCTAATTACTCTCATGTATTTAAGAGACTCACACTCTAAACATGATAAGCTCTGGTCAGAGGCTTTGAGTAACAATCTGACGATAGGTCTGGGTATACATCTCCTCGCAAGGAGTGGTGAATCCTTTGTGTTAGTCCAATCATATGATGATTACTTTTTGGACTCATTGTATCATATTCTTGTATATATATTTCTTATATATAAAGGCATTTCTTATGGTTATTGTACTTATGTGTATTGGTGCCAAATAACTTAGTATAATAACGTCCTTGAGTAGAAGGTTCTTATCTATATCAATCGATTAGCTGAATCGATAGTGAGATGATATAGAGAACACTACTCTTAATTATTCCTAGTCAAGTATTAACATTCAAGGACAATGTTAATGCATAGAGACTAGCATGTAGGTCAACATGATGACTTGATCTCACAAGTCATGGATATGAGATATCAAGTTGACACATGGGTATACATTAGAGAATGTATACTGAATGGCCCGCCATGAGAAAGTATCATGGATCGTTATATGAGTGTCATATACTTTCTCATGTGACTATTAGTATGACTATAGTCCTAGACCTGAAGTTACCATAGTTCCCTACATAAGGAGTTACGTACTTTGGCTTCGTCAAACGTCACCCGTAACTAGGTGGACTATAAAGGCGATTACTGGGTTTGTAACAAATTATGCGGAGGGATGTGAGTAACGTAGATGGGATCTATCCCTCCTATATAACGGGAGTGATATCTTCGTTCTTGATAGAGTAAGACCACTAAGTGCATGGCCATGCCCAAATAAGGCAATATTAGATATTGAGCTTATTTGATTATAGTGAGTCTACTTGGAGATCAAGACATATAGATTGATTTGAGGATGACACGGTCTATGCCTCATGAAAGATCAATCTAGATATCGAGGATAGAAGGACGTTGTCACATATTGTGATGGTCACAATTATTAGTCACAATGGTGATGTTGGATCTCGACATTCTTGTAACTTGGGTAGCAATGATGTGTTGCTAGATACCTCTCATTGCTTATGTCCTTAAATAGGTTTAAGGGCATTGCCAACGTTACAAGAACCTATAGGGTCACACACAGAGAGCAATAGATGAATCTAATCATGGGAGAATAATGAAGTCAAAGTTTGACTTTGGCTAAATATGGAAAGTCCATAAAAGGCAAGTTTGACTTGACTCAAATTAGACAACTTGAGTTGGACTCGAGTTTGATCCAAGTGTTGGATGAATCTAATCATGGGAGAATAATGAAGTCAAAGTTTGACTTTGGCTAAATATGGAAAGTCCATAAAAGGCAAGTTTGACTTGACTCAAATAAGACAACTTGAGTTGGACTCGAGTTTGATCCAAGTGTTGGATGAATCTAATCATGGGAGAATAATGAAGTCAAAGTTTGACTTTGGCTAAATATGGAAAGTCCATAAGAGGCAAGTTTGACTTGACTCAAGCCACATCACCTTGACTTGACCAAATGATGACTTGGCATCATCATCAAGGCTAAGTAACCTCCCCATTTGAATTTTGAATTCAAATGGGGGGTTACCCAAGGTGGTGGCCGGCTACTTAATGGCCAATAATGGCCATTAAGTAGCCGGCCTCTTAAAACACACAAAAGGTGTTTTTGTGTGTGTGTGATGGCTTCTTCTCCTCACTTGGTTTGGTTTTGGTTTTGCTCTCCCTCTCCTCTCATCTTGCCGAGACCCCAATAGAGTGCTAGCACACTTTTGGGCTCTCCTCTCCACTCTCTTGCTTGTGTGGATACTTCTAGAGGGTTGCTACTTTGCATCCTTGAGATCCGACACCAACCGAGGAGCGAGCGGGAATTGCGGGGCACGCATCGAAGGTAGTTTTCACTTCTCTAATAGATCTAGGTTGTAGATCGGTTTTGAAGCATGTAAACGAGCACTCGTAAAATTTGAAATGGTTTTCTTCGCTCGGATCCTTTCTATTGGGGCTTTCAGGGTTTCCGCGACGCGAAAAAGCGGTTTTCGCGGCCCGAAAAACACTACAGTGGTATCAGAGCCACGAGCGAAGCTTGTGCTCGTTTTGGTTTTTATTTTTTTTTGTATTAGATACAAAATTTAGATAATTTTATGCTTCTGTAATTTTTCTAAATTTTAGGATTTTTGAGTATTTTTCCTCATAGAGGCAAAGCGACGAGTGCGAAGCACTTGTAGACTTTGCCACCGAGAAAAACTTCTCCGAAACGGCAAGTTTCGCCCAAATGGATTTTGGGACAGCGGGTAAAGGCGCTGTATAATCGCAAGAAGACACTCGTGAAGGTTATTTCACGAGTAGGGGTGCTGCCCCTAACCCCGCAAGGGGCCTTGTCTCGCGATTACGCCCGAAACTCGCTTACCGGGACCGCCGCGGAGTTGTGACTCGAAAAATTCTAAAAATCAGTAGAAAAATTATATAAAATCTGTAAAATTACATAATTTTGAATTATGTACAGTAGTGTGATGGTCATGGCCCAAAACCCAATTTTTAATAAGATTAAAGTTGTGTTGTAATTCATAATACGGCCTGCGCGCCGTTTTTGTACATGTGCGTGTTGTATTGTGTTTGTGACCTGCGTGTTGGCTTTTAATATTTTATTTCTGTTGTATTTCATATTTAGACTCGAATGTAACTCGAGTATAAAAATTTGTAATGTACAAAAGTGAAGACGACAGAAATTCCGGAGAACTTGGACTCGGGAGAACTAGCCGACAACACCAATACGGTCAAGAGGAAGCGCTTGGAGAAGCCGCTAGACCTAGGTTGACCATCAGATCCTCTCATTGGCTTGAGAGGGTCTTAGCAGGGCCATGACCAAGTCCCTTATGTTTATTTTTATTATTGCTATGCTTGTGATGTATATGATGCATGATAATGTAGAATAGTAAAAATAAACTTAAGTGTATGAGATGCACAAGTAATGTGGGAAGCTGAGCAGAGAGGATAGCCGAGCTGTCTGCCAAGCTCTCTTCCAAGGATCAATATTTACAAGACTAAAATGAGGATCTCGAGCGGCTGATGAAGGCGAAAACCGAGTGGGAGGTGGGTCGGCAGAGCTAGCGGAGATGCGCTCTTACAAGGAATCGGAAGCTGCTTGATTGGAGGCGCATAGGCTCGAGTGCATAATTCTCAGGCCGATTCTGATGAGATTTCCAAGAGATTTCGGGCCATGCTGTTGCACCAAGGGATTAGTATGCTACGACAACATAAACGAGGCGGGTATTTATCCCCCGATATTCCCCCCACGGCTGTCACGCTTCAAGATATGTCCCAGGATCTGCCCAATATAACTAGCCAGCCCTTCAAGTGAGGGTCGAGTCTCTTGTATTCTTTTTTCGTGCAGAGGTGACTGATCCTCTGACTTTGTAGTACTTTTGGCCTCTTGAATGCAATTTTTCCTCTTTATCCTAGCTTTTTGTGCCTGCTCTTGCTTCTGAATGTGAATGATCCGAGAGCCACTCGGGTGAGAGCCCGAATGATCGACTTAGTTTCTGCGAGCCGTGGAACCATATGATGAAGCACCCGAAAACCCCCTAAATGCCTGCCATTCGGGTGAGGATGTATTTGTTAGATTGATGACGGTTGCTAGAGGGGGGGGTGAATAACAAATCTTCGATTATTCTTCCTATGTTGTTAGTTGCGCAAGCGGAAATACAAACAAAAATAAAACTAACAACAAAGAACAATGCTAACACTACCGATTTACTTGGTATCCACTCCTAAGGGTGACTAATCCAAGAATCCTTCGGTGGATCACTCCCCGGATAACCTCCGGCTAGCCCTTGTCGCTCCTTGTGGGTGGAGAAATCTCGCCACAACACCTCGACAATATCGAACACCAAAGTCTACTAATCTACTCTACCCAAGCTGATTTCGCCAAGAGTTTCAGCCACCACGAAGTCCTCTTTAAATAGAACTAAGGGCTGAGAACTCGCCACCAATCGACTGCCCCCAGCCAAATCCAACCGTTACACGCCTAACGTTCGAATTTTGGCTGCCATCAGTCGATTGGTCCAGGGTCCAGAACCTAATGTGAGTTTCTGTTTGTGCAGGCAGTCGACTGTTATAACACCAATCGACTACCCAGCCTCTACAAACACTCTTCCTCACTCTCTTGACCCTCGTCGACATGTGCCTTCAAGCATACTCCCTTGGCTTGCTCCTTGAAGTCCTCTTCCACTGGCTATCGTCCCTCGGATGCGCATGCAAGTCCTTGACTTGCCTCCATGCCACCCTTCACGTGTGCCCTTTGAAGTCCACTTCTCAGCTTGCCCTTGGAGTCATCTTCCCTCGGCTCTCGTCCCTTTTCGACTTTGCTGACTCTTCACCAGTAGCCTTGACTATTGCCTTCGCACCCTCTTCCTCTTCGGCCCTCGTCCCTCGGATGCACACAAGCCTCCATCTTGTCTCCATACCATCTTTCACGTACGCCTCGAAGTCCCCGCCCCTCAACTCATCATCCCTGCTATACCAAGGTCCTTCGGGTGCACACAAGCCTCCAGCTTGTCTCCATGCCACCCTTCACCTGTACCTAAGTCGTCTAGCCAAGTCAATATGTGTAACCTGCACATCTTGTATACTCAACATACACATATTAGAACACAAGGGAAACCTAACTTAAACCCTTTGCCCAAACATCAAAACTCATGGTCACTTCGGACCACAGATTGCCTCAATAGTATTCGGGCTACCGGATCTGGTGGGTGCCCGCATGGGATACTCGGGCGTTATAGCTTCAGCGTATGAGCTCCTATCCCTTCACCTATGCCTTCTCCCAATTTTCAATTTATCTAGGTGAAGTTCTACCCAAATTAACATCATAACACCAAGTCAAGTTCTACCCAACTCAACTTCCAAGTTCTTCCTCCTTGGACACCATTAAAGGATTGCCCCCAAGCAAGCTTATCTCTAGTGCCAAAAAGAACTCAACAAAACCTTGAACAATCTAAGAGTTTGCAAGCACATTTGCTAGGATATACCCTATCCTAGAAAAATATGTTTTCATGAAGGTCATCAAATGTGCTTGACTTTTGGTACATCCTTTATTTTCCTAAAAAGTTTGGCATTTGGTAACAACTTTCAAATCCATCTATAATTCCATGTGCTTGCCAAGGCTAACCATTATAATTTATCACATGGAATTGTCCTCAATACTCCCCTTCTTATGTATTCTTATTATGATAAAAATCTCCCTCTTCTTATCTCTTGACCCTAGATATATATCCACTTATCAATCTTTCTTAAATTCCATGATATCCATATAGCCTCATTTCATATAATCACCATTAAACCATGAGGCAAACCTTTGTTCAGGAAGTATAATACAGGATCTTAATTTGAAAGTCATATCTTATGATGCAATATCCTTTTTCTACCTAACCTTACTGGATCAATCGACTGCCCCAGAGGTAGTCGACTGACAAACCTTACAGAATGGTCCCAGGTCTGAATTCACTCGGATCAGTCGACTGCCTCTCAGGGCAGTCGACTGATACCTGAATTTCAGGTTTTCAGCCCAATTTCAGAAATGCCTAGTTAATTCCATAAATCTCCAAAAAATATGAAATTTCGTGGGGAGATTTGTGGAACCTATGCCTACTTGGGAAAAATATGTTTCCAAACAAATGTACTACAAATCTCAAGATTGGCATGAAACTCGACTTCTCCTAAAATGTATCATTTAAACTTCTCCCAAAAGTTCTAATTGTGACTTTTCCTCAATGTGTCTTCTTATACTTGATCATAATTCACTTTTATCACTGAATTATATGGTATTCACACATTAAATCTTAATTTCATCAAATATACTCCTATTTTCACCTTTTTCTCCTTAAAATTCATTTTAATGTGTCAATTCCCTAGGATTAAGACTTACCCAAGTCTTCCAACCCTTTTGGCACATTCTATCTAATTTCCTAGGAGAAACTTTCCCGAGATCCATTCACCATAGACCCCCAGAGGCTTCTAGAGCTCCCCCTTGAGCTCTTAGCCTTAGCCACCTCCCTAGGTGACTCTATCCACACTAGACCACACCGGTGTGCCCCCGATGATTCTTGGCCTACACATCTAACCTTCTTAACCTTGGACACCTTGTCCTTGGTTAAGTTATCATTTTTACCTTTTGATGGCATTCCCTTGCCATCCTTGGACTTCTCCTTCTTGCCATAATTGTATGCTTCCCCATTATACTTCTTTTCCTTGGCATTGGAGACCTTAGACCGGTAGCCCAACCCCGATCTATCATAGTTGGGTTTTAAACTACCCAACACCATATCTAGACTCTTAGATCCAACCTTGAATCTTTATAGGGTCTTTTCTAATTTATCAAGCCTTGCCCTCAAGGCTTGATTTTTTCCTTTCTAAGTTTTTAACCTTTGAGTCCATATGTCCACTTTGGACATTCCTAGACGTACCCATTTTTTTAGGCATGTGTCTCCCCTTCTTGGGGTTAATGCCTTGATCCTTAGGTCCTAAGGTCTTGGGTTGATCATGATGCATGCTTTTCTTAGGGGTTTGATCTACCTTGTTAACCCTATTCCTATCATGATATTTAAAACCAAAGTTATGCACCATTAAGCATTTTTCATGAATTTTAGCATGCATGGATGAATAATTAACTTTATTTCTATCATGCATAGAGAAATTACAATTTGAATTACATCTTAACTTAGGGTTAGGAATTACCTCCCTTACCCTTGATGTTCCCCCTTGATGTGATCTTTGCTTCTTCCTTTCCTCCTTCTCCCATCTTCTCAAGTGCTCCATTTTCTTGAGCTCTCCACTCTTTGGGCACTTCGTGTGGTAGTGTCCTAGCTCACCACACGTAAAGCATCGAATCTTCTTTCTTTTCTCTTGGAATTCTCCATTCCTACAACTCATGTTAGCATTTAATTGAATTGAGATGAGTTTAGAGTGTACCTCCTTTTTCTTACCATTTGGACACTTATCCTTGTAGTGTCCCTTTTCGTTGTACCCAAAGCATATGATATGCTCCTTTTTCTTTGCTTTGGTGGAGGTTGAAGTTTCTTCTTACTCCGGTATGGAAGTGGGTCTCTCCCCCTCAACTCTTGAATTTGATACTTCCTCTTCTTCTCTTGAGGAAGTTGATGATCTCTCACTCCCTTCTTCCTCCTCTTGGGCTATTGAGCTCACTTCCCTTGATGATATTGATAATTCCTTTTCTTTTTCTTCTTCTTTTGATGACATAGAGGATTTCTCACTTGATTGTTCCTCCTCGTGGACTCTTGAGCTTACTTCCTCGAGCTCTTCCACTACTTGACCTCGTGTAGTGTTTTCATGGACCTTTTCTATCTTTTTCTATAGATCATGTGCATTCTTATATACCCCTACCCTACTCAAAACCTTAGTAGGCAAAACATTGATCAATGTACTAATTACCTTTTCGTTTGCCTTTGCTTGATTTTGTTGTTCTTGATTCCAATATCTAGGTCTAAGCTTCTTCCCGTGCTTATCCTTTGGAATCTCAAAGGGCTTTTCAAGCGCAATCCTAAGGTCCCACTCCATTCCGAACCATGCCTCTATTCTTGTCTTCCAATATGTGAAATCTTTATGGTCGTAGGGCGGTGGAGTGTAGATGTCGTCCCCCAACATGTCTTCCATTGTTTTCCTCCTCTAGCTTGTGCTTCCTCGGTGGTTAGTCCAATGAGAGCGGTCTTCGCTCTGATACCACTTGTTAGAACGATGACGGTTGCTAGAGGGGTGAATAGCAAATCTTCGATTCTTCTTCCTACGTTGTTAGCTGCGCAAGCGGAAATACAAACAAAAATAAAACTAACAACAAAGAACAATACTAACACTACCGATTTACTTTGTATCCACCCCTAAGGGTGACTAATCCAAGAATGCTTCGGTGGATCACTCTCCGGATAACCTCCGGCTAGCCCTTGTCGCTCCTTGTGGGTGGAGAAACCTTGCCACATCACCTCGACAATATCCGAGCACCAAAGGCTACTAATCTACTCTACCCAAGCAGATTTCGCCAAAGTTTCAGCCACCACGAAGTCCTCTTTAAATAGAACTAAGGGTTGATAACTCGCCACCAGTCGACTGCCCCCAGCCAAATCCGACCGTTACACGCCTAATGTTTAAATTTTGGCTGCTACCAGTCGACTGCTCCCAGAGTAGTCAACTGGTCCAGGGTCCAGAACCTACTGTGAGTTTTCGTTTGTTCTAGCAATTGACTGTTAAAACACCAGTCGACTGCCCAGCCTCTACAAACACTCTTCCTCACTCTCTTGACCCTCGTCGACATGATCCTTCAAGCATACTCCCTTGGCTTGCTTCTTGAAGTCCTCTTCCACTGGCTATCGTCCCTCGGATGTGCACGCAAGTCCTCGACTTGCCTCCATGCCACCCTTCACGCGTGCCCTTTGAAGTTCACTTCTCAGCTTGCCCTTGGAGTCATCTTCCCTTGGCTCTCGTCCCTTTACGACTTTGCCGATTCTTTACGAGCAGTCTTGACTATTTCCTTCGCGTCCTCTTCGTCTTCGGCCCTCGTCCCTCGGATGCACACAAGCCTCCAGCTTGTCTCCATGCCATCCTTCACGTATGCCTCGAAGTCCGTGCCCCTCAGCTCATCATCCTTGTTATACCAAGGTCCCTCGGGTGCACACAAGCCTCCAGCTTGTCTCCATGCCACCCTTCACCTGTACCGAAGCCATCCAGCCAAGTCAATATGTGTAACTTGCACATCTTGTACACTCAACATACACATATTAGAACACAAGAAAAACCTACCTTAAACCCTTTGCCCAAATATCAAAACTCATGGTCACTCCGGACCACAGATTGCCTCAACAATATTCGGGCTACCAGATCTGGTGGGTGCCCGCATGGGACACTCAGGCGTTATAGCTTCAGCGTATGAGTTCCTCAAGCCGGCTGACCGAGAGCTGGACAACCAGCTAAGGAAGCATGGTAGGCTCGTTTAACAAGTCAAACTGAGAGATGAGCTTTTTAATGAGATATCACTCAGGGAGCGTAGATTGCTTGATTGGGTCAAGTCCGGGGAGCGAGGGTCGCCATGAGTCTGACCAGGACCCGAACCAATGGATTTATGGGAGCTAACCCGTTTGTGAAGATTTTTCCACTTGGTTGATTAAGTTAGATCCGGGGAGCGTGGGTCGCCACGCATCTGACCGGGACCCGAACCAAGAGATTTGTGGTTCATTAAGAGCCTGGGTCAAGCCAGCCCTTCTTGCCTCAGTCGTCCAATCGACTAGGCTATGTCTTTTCAGCTGTCACCTTGGACCGATTCGTGTTCTACTTTCTGACGGCTGCATTAATGGTCGAAGGGACTGGTGCCTGGGGGAATGATGTATCGGGCAGCGAAGCGTCCATCACCGGTCATTGGTGACCTTGGGCAGCGACCCGTTCACCGCCAAGAGCGTGCTTACGTCGCGTCGGGTCTCAAGATTCTCTCATGATACGATCAGAGGGGTTATCTTTTGATCCCTCCACTTGCTGAGGCTTTCTCCGAACGGCTGAGATCACTTGCCTTTCCCTATATATAGGCACTTACTGCAGGTATTACTATCAACCTGAACTCTAGCAAATCCAGTGCTTCTTACCCCTTCTATCATCCTTACGGTCGCCCTCCTCGGCGATCCTTCATTACCAGATGTCAACCTCAGAAGATTTAGACATGGAACATCTCGAGCTTTTACTTCCCCCCGATTCTCCTTCTCCAATAAATGCATTTTCGGCAACAACTTTCCCTGATATGGTTACTCCAGGTAAGGGGAAGGAACTGTTGAGGCAATCGACACTTAAATGATTGGAAGATCATGGTTTTGATGTGTGGGCGAATATGTTTAAGGTTAGAGTGTTATGTTGTATTTGATGTGTGTGATTGAGTTTGCAGGACTTGGAGAATCACACATGGTGGACATATTCGAGGGACGAGAGCCGAGGGAGAAGAGCTCCAAGGGCAAGTCGGGAAGTGGACTTCAAGGGCACACGTGAAGGGTGGCATGGAGGCAAGCCAAGGGAAGGCTTGCGTTCTCATCCGAGGGACGATAGCTAGAGGAAGAGGACTTCAAGGGGTGAGCCAAGAGAGCAGACCTGAAGGCACACGTGAAGGAGAAGGTCCGGAGTGGCTGGAGCTGAGCTGGGAGGCAGGGCAGTTGACTGGCCCAGAGGCAGTCGACTGCCAAAACCCACAGAAAGTTTGCGGCCTCGGACCAGTCGACTGGCCTTGGGGCAGTCGACTGGTATACCCCGAAACTAGCCATTGGTTAGCCGTTGGCCAACAATTAATGCTGGGCCAGTCGACTGCCCTTGGGGCAGTCGACTGGTACGGGGCTGGACAGACTGTGAGTCTGTCCTTTTCACCTATAAAAGGAGCACCTTTTTGCATGTGCATGGTACGATTCCGTACAGTGTCGAAGTGCTGCTCGTCTGTAGAGTGATTCTTGCTTCCTCTCTCATATTTCTGCATCTGTAAAGAGGAAGATCTTGTTGTAAAGGTTTCTCCACCTCAAGGACACTTTTCGATAGTGAAAAGTGGTGCTCGCGGCGTGGATCCTTGGACTAGTCACCCATCTGGGTGGATACCAAGTAAACGATAAGTGTTAGCATTGTTTTTGATTCCTTTGCATATTATTTCCGCTGTGCTAACAATTCTATAGAGATCCAAGATCCGAAAAAGTGCATTCACCCCCTCTCTGCACGCCTAGACGATCCTTCAGGAACCAGTCAGGGAGGCTCCAACTTCCGATCTGGAAGCCATAGATACGGACGATTAGCCTTTGGCAACCAGGCGTCAGATGCTTCGGTCGGTTAATTACTTATTCTCATGCGGAACCGCTGCCACTTTCTGCCCTGTGGAGAAGGTTGGGGTTCTTGCTCCTGCAGAGCACTCTGCAAAGCCCCCGGCCTCCGTCCCCTGGTACAAAGTTCAGGAGGAAATTTTGTTGGTGCAGGCAGCACCTAAGTCAAACCTGGGTTTTGATAATGGCAAAGGGTTGAAGAGTTAAGATGTTATTATTGGTCTAATGTGTTCACTGAGTGTGCAGAAAGAAGTCCTGGCGAAGGGCTGCTGGGCACCTAGTGAAGGGCTGCTAGGCATCGAAACCCTAAGACCTGGCGAAGGGCTGCTAGGCACCTGGCGAAGGGCTGCTAGGCACCTGGCGAAGGGTTGCTAGGCATCGAAGACCTGACGAAGGGCTGCTAGGCACCTGGCGAAGGGTTGCTAGGCAT
This sequence comes from Boesenbergia rotunda, assembly GCA_024364735.1. Taxonomy (NCBI): domain Eukaryota; kingdom Viridiplantae; phylum Streptophyta; class Magnoliopsida; order Zingiberales; family Zingiberaceae; genus Boesenbergia; species Boesenbergia rotunda. The sequence continues at coordinate 25,392 of JAGFNQ010004297.1, forward strand.
CGAAGACCTGACGAAGGGCTGCTAGGCACCTGGCGAAGGCTGCTAGGCATTGAAGACCTGGCGAAGGGCTGCTAGACACCTGGCGAAGGGCTGCTGGGCAAAAGTCCAACCGGAGGAGCCGGTTGGCAAAAGGTAAATGCTCCTGAGAGGAGTAGGTGAGGACACATTCCCCGTCGAGGGAACAGTAGACATCGGTTCGACCTAGGGTTTCATTTGGGAGATCCAAAGTCAGAACCAAGACAGCTACGACTGTAAACATTGACTAATATTCTTGCCTTGATGTTTTGGAACTAACCATGAATGCAGGGACCAAAAGAGTGTGTTTCTGCAGCTCAGAATGCCTTAAAGGAGAGGGGCAGGCAGCTGGGCCAGGCCCCCGGGAGGTCCCGGGTGCCCAAGGTCAAAGCCAAACAAGCAGTTAAGCAAGAATCCGGGAGGTCCCAGGCGCCCAAGGTCAAAGCCAAAGATGAGTCGAAACAAAATCAGACACGAAGCCAGCGGACCCAGTCATGCTGGGCGCGCGAGAGGTCCTGGGCGCCCCAGTCAGCTGCAGAGCCGATTCGAAGGGGATAAGCGCTGACCAAGCTTCGGATAGAGGTTCTCAGATCCAAAGGCACGTGTCAGGCACCCCCAACGTCCCAGGCGCCCCCAGGAGCACTATAAAAGGGGCTCGACCCCAAGGCTTCATAACAACAATTTTCCAATGCCTCTAAGCTTTTCGTTCAAGCGCTCTGCTCCGGCAAACTCCGATCTCGAGATTCCAGCGCCAACGACGACCCCCTGCTCCGAAGTACGATCCACACCGGGCGTCGATAACGAAACGTGTAACTCTTTTATTTACTGCGATATTATTGTACAAAATTCTGTAAACCTTTGCGCGATTATAGAATTGCCCGCAGTAAATGGTGAAGAACCGTGGGCCTTGGACTAGGAGCCGACCGCGACTCCGAACCAAGTAAAAATACTTGTGTTCCTCGTGTTTGTTTTTAATTCCGCTGCGTACTTTCTCTTAATCTTATCCGAAAAAGTTTTCAAGATATTCACCCCCCTCTATCATGTTTCTCGATCCAACAAGTGATATCAGAGCGGGGTAGCTCAAATTTTGTGCAACCACCAATTTGGAGATTTTTAGGATTTTTATGAAATCTTTTATATTTTTTTTTGATCGAACTTTTATCGTTAATTGAGGTTGGTCCAACACCACTCGATAATTTTTTTAATATATCTTCTTCCCGCACTGCTAATCCAAGACCAAGTCTTGGGACAGTATTTTGTTGCTATTATTTCAGAATTTCTAAATGCCATGCAAGAGGGCTTCAGTACAGCCAGACCACCACTCTTCAGTGGGAAGAACTTCTCCTACTAGAAGAGTCGGATGGAAGTCCACCTGAAAACTCAGGTGGACATGTGGATAATCATCCAATCTGGTTTGGAAATCCCGAAAAATGCTGAAGGAGTGTCACAACCTTACACCGAATGGGACACCTCACTAAAAAGAAAGATCAAGGCGGATGCTAAAGCAACCCAGACACTTCAATGTTGTCTAACCAAAGAAGAGCTGAACCGGGTGGGACCATTCAACAGTGCAAAAGAACTTTGGGGTAAGTTAATTGAATTGCACGAAGGAACCTCCGACACCCGAATTAGCAAGAGGGACCTACTGCTAAACAAACTCTACACTATCAAAATGAACGACGGTGAGTCAACAACCCAGCTCCACGCCAGAATCCAAGAGTTGATGAACGATCTACACTCAATCAGTCACAAGGTAGAGAATCATGACCTGATCAGGTATACCCTTAATGCTTTCCCGAGAAATACTTTGTGTGCATCTATGGTAGATGCATACAAAGTTTCAAGGGATCTTTCGAAAATCAAATTAGATGAGTTATTTTCTGAACTTGAATTACATGAGCAGACTAACTGCTCCCTGACCGAGAAAGGCATTGCTTTTGTTTCAGGCAAAACTGGAAAGATGACCAAGAAGAAGCCTCAACCTGCACCCGAGTCTGACTCAGATTTAGACTCAGAAGACATCAAAGGAGATCAACCCAAGCTGGTTCAGCTAGCCCGGGACTACTACAAGGATCTGAAAAATCAGACCAACAGAAGGAAAGCCAGCCGAAGAAAGGATGAGCCAGCTGAACTATCAAATGAAAATACCAAACCAAATGCGACCTGCTACGAATGCAAAAAGAAGGGCCACTACAAGACGGAATGCCCCAATTTGAAGGAGACGAAGAAGACAAGAAGGAAGAAGTCCCTTCAAGCAGCATGAGACGAGTCTTCCTCTGAAGAAGAAGAAGAGGCCCCACAATCGAACCTGCTAGCCCTGACTGCTTCGGAGGAAATCGAGACCGGATCAGAATCGGAGCCGGACGACGGAAAGCTCACATTTTCAGAGGACGACAAAATCACTATAAGTGGATTTTCTAGAGTTCAATTATCAGAGTTAATTGCTTATCTATCTCGCGACTTGGCGAAAGCCAAAATCCGAGTCGAATCCCTTCGACAGGAAGTAAAACTCCTGATAGAGGGAGCTAACTCTAGATCCTTAACTGAGAAGGTTCAAGAAGGAACCTCTACTCAAGTTGAAAAACTTGAGAAAGAGAACTCCTTCTTGAAAACTCATGTCAAGAACCTTAGAGCAGCTTTGGAACGTTTCACTTCGGGTTCCAAGGGTCTTGACATGATCCTTGGAAAATAGAAGTCCATTCTAAATCGATCCGGATTAGGGTATCGAACCAAGGCTAGACAAAGGTCATATTATGCTGTACTGAATCAGTCTAGACCCAAAATTCAGGCATGGACACCCAAACTGTGCCTGAACAACCAAGTTGGACCAAATCAGTATTGGATCCCTAAAGACAAGATTCATATCTTGCCTAATCATTACCGTGGCTTTAGTCCAGGGGGAGCCAACTTAAAAACCATTTTTATAGTTAAATGAATTTCTTTTCTTGTTTTAAATTGCATGAGTTCTTGTCTATTTATTTTTTACAATTTACCATGCTTAGACCTAGGACTGGTTAGACTAAGGACTAAACCAATTAACTAAAATTTGAACAACATAGTATTGGGTGGTGGTGAGATGATAGTACGTTAGGGAAGCCTTTTCTAATAAGGTCAAGTATACACTACTTGGTCTCTTTAGACTGGTGAATTTAGCCGAAGTTATCGATCCAAGACCCAAGCTAGTTAGACCAGAATTTCTCAAAAAGTAACCTTGAAAATGAAATTTCACTAAAAGGCTTTGTCAAGGAAAGGGTTGATGATCCAATAAGGCTATGGCCAAAGAAGGTCTTGTGCCTCGCCAAGACCTGGAAGCCAATTTTTGAAATTCAAATTCAGTTTACTCTTTGTCAAATTCGAATCTAACACAAATTTTCAGTTAATCTTAGATTCAAATATTCTTTTTCAAAATAAATTCAAAACTAATTGTTTTCAAAATTAATTTAACTTTTCAAAATTAATCATGGTCTTTCTAAATAAATCTCTTAAACCTATCTCACAAAAACTCATAAGGTTAACATGATTGATAACTCTAGATTGGGTGAGATAGACTAGGCTGTGAAAATTAATTTAAGCTATCCTTAATTCTAATTGGATCCAAATCAATAAAACTCTTTATGTGTAGGAACATAAAGATTTGGACCAATGGATGTTTGATAGTGGGTGCTCCAGACACATGACTGGGGATAAATTGAAATTCACCAAACTCAAGTTCAAGAACCTAGGCTCAGTAGCATTTGGCAACAATGCTACACTCAAAGTCATTGGGTCATGTATCATTGAACTCAAATTTGATTTTGTCATTAAAAATGTTCTTTTGGTTGAAAACTTTAAGTTTAACTTGATGAGTATAAGTCAATTGTGTAACTTTGACTATGCTGGTTGTAAACTAGATAGAAAGAGTATAAGTGGAAGCTGCCAACTTTTAGGAAATAGTCTACTAAGTTGGTGTAGCAGAAAGCAACACTGTGTAACTCTATCCACAACTGAAGCTGAGTATGTTGCTTTAGGAGAGTGTGTAGCACAACTCCTATGGATGATCCACACTCTTAAAGACTTCCAGCTTAACTACACCCAAACTCATGTCTACATTGATAATATAAGCTCAATTAATATAACTAAGAACCCAATCCAACGCTCTAGAACTAAACACATAGAAGCCAAACACCACTTCGTAAGAGATCATGTAGCCAGGAGTGAGATAGTCCTTAAGTATGTAGACTCAAAATCTAACCTAGCTGACATATTCACCAAACCCCTACCTGAGTCTGAGTTCAGCTCACTAAGAAGGCAGTTAGGGTTATGTTTGGTAGAATAGGACTGCTCTAAGTTTTTTCAAAAACTATTTTATTTTCTGCAAAATCAATTCTGTATCTTATTTTGTTATTTAAAATGATTTTTCTGATTTTTTTTTTAAAAAATTACACCCTTCAAAAACTAGGGCTTTTTCGTAAAATGGACATAGCCTAGGACCTAATCCTAGAACTGCATGCACCTATAGATCTAGAAGCCAGCATCTCACAAGAACCTTAGGGTACTTTTGATTGATCACCTAGAATGGGTTGAGATGCTTAGGTCTTTGCCTTGATTCAAGATGCTTTAAGTCAGTGCATTTGTAGTAATTGGGGCACTAAATACCAATTAAACAGTAATCAGGTTAAGTGTCAAGCTTAGAAAATCTAACTTGATCAAATCACTTAACTTGACTAACCCTAGTGAAAGCAACTGTTTATAACAGTTAGTAAGTAGCTAATTGGGTTAGACAGTGTTGGTGCAAGTTGCATCAATGATGTTCCTCTTTAAGTGTTTTAATGTTTGACAATACACTTAAGTCAGTGATACATTGAACAGACAAAGGGGAGTAAGAGAGAAGTAACCTAAGTTGAAGAAATGTCCTAGTTAAGCTAGGTATTGTAACCCTAGGTATCGTAACCCTAGGTATCGTAACCCTAAGACCTAGCGAAGGGCTGCAAGGCACCTAGCGAAGGGCTGCTAGGTATCCTAACCCCAAGACCTAGTGAAGGGCTGCTAGGCACCTAGCGAAGGGCTGCTAGGTATCGAAACCCTAAGACCTAGCGAAGGGCTGCTAGGCACCTAGCGAAGGGATGCTAGGCATAGAAGACCTAGCGAGGGGCTGCTAGGCATAGAAGACCTAGCGAGGGGCTGCTAGGCATAGAAGACCTAGCGAAGGGCTGCTAGGCACCTGGCAAAGGACTGCTAGGGAATGAAGACCTGGTGAAGGACTGCTAGGCACCTGGCAAAGGACTGCTAGAGAATGAAATCTTGGTCCAAGGGACTGAGCAACTTAGCTGAGTGATGACTAAGGACAGGAGTAGAGACGGGTCAGGGTTTGGGCGTCTCGAGGTCCGGAGGTATCGGAAGCTAAGCAAAAGTCCACCCGAAAGGCTGGGTGGCAATCGTCTCCTGAAAGGAGTAGGTGAAGGGCAAGTTCTCGGGGATGGGAACTTGTGCTGGTTCGACCTAGGGTTTCATGGAGATCCGAAGTCAGAACGAAGTCAGAACCAAGTCCTTAAGACCAATATTATATGTATCTATGCTTTGTGGTTGTATATCTTGCAGGTACCAAGAGTGAAAGAAATAGTAGGCTGCTGGAGGCCCTAAGCAGGGCGCCCCCAGTGTTGGGGGCACCCCCATGCATCCAGGGCACTCCAAACAGTGGGGGCGCCCCCAGACAAAGCTAAAAAGCTGGTATTGGTGAAGCAGGCAAAACTGGTGTCAAGCGGGGCGCCCGGAGTGTCCGGGGCGCCCGGGTTCGAACCTGTTTGTGCTGTTTCAGGTTCGAAATGTAGATAAGCGCTCAGGAGGGTGCCTAGAAGGTCTGGGGTGCCCTGGTGAAAGGTCTTATCAGCTGCGGCGAGGTCGGCACAGGGATAAGAGTTGACTGGGCTTATCGGGGCACCCCAGCGTCTAGGGCGCCCCCAGGAGGCCTATATAAGGGGTTTCGACCCCTCTGCTTCAACATCATCTGCCAAGTACCATTCTGATCATTCTGACCGACAACAATGCACTAAAGATGAGGCTCTACGACCGGGAGGCTCCAGGAGGAAGTGCGCGGCACTTCGGAGGTCCAGATCGGCCGAGTTTCAGAATTTTGTTCGGTTCACTTTTATTTATTCCGCACTTAACTTTCATATTATTGCTTGTAATTGTAAACTGTAAGACGGGTTTTCTCTGCCTCTGGAAATTCCGGAAAGAAGACCAATAGTGGACTCACGCCGAGTACATAGGCCTTGGACGTACTGACCCACGAGGGTCGGGAACCAAGTAAATAAATCCCGCGTGTCCTTTGCTTTGTTTTTCTTCGTTCTATTTATTTTCCGCTGCGCTAACACTCTAAGTCTAGAACGACGATCGAAAGTCTTACGAAGGTTTCACGAAAGTTTTCAACGGTCGACATTCACCCCTCCTCTATCGACGGCACCGGTCCTACAATTGGTATCAGAGTCGAGCCGCTCTTCACCGGACTAACCGCCGACGGAGCAACGATGCCAGGAGTTGAGGGGGAGCCCAGGGGTGAATCAGGTACTTTTAATTCTAAAAATGTCCATTTTTAAATTCCATATTATTTGTTTCACATGCAGGGAGAGAGGGCACTATAAAAATCAGTGCCCTACTCGTAAGACTCGATCTACACCATCGGCGGCTAAGGAGACACCAGCGCTAGGAGTCCGGAAAAACAAAGATCACGTACAATGCTTCAAGTGCGGAAAATACGGACACTACAAGAACGAATGCCCGACAAAGGTACGCAAAATTTAAGTTCCGAAAAGTTTCAAAATTCCTGCACTGCCTTTAGATAATTTAGTTAATTTTCCTGATAAATTAGATTTACTGCACAATAGAATTAATACCTTGCATGTCAAATTAGAAAATGCAGATATGACTAAAATATCAGAAATTAATTGTTTAATTCAGAATATCAATTCAATAATTAATAAAATTAATTCTGATAATTTTTCTGATAAAATTAATTCTGATAATTTTAATTCTAATAAAGATAATTCTGATAACTTTAATTCAGATAAATTTTATCCTAAGGATAATCCAGAAATTAATTCTGAAAATTATAAGGATAATCCAGAAATTAATTATGAAAATCTTAAGGATAATCCAGAGATTAATTTTGAATTTCTTGAAAATATTGAAGATATGTCTAAGGATAATTCTGAGGATAATATTGAAGATAAACTTCTCCTAGATAATAACATAATCATAGATAATATAGAATATTATTATAAAACCTTAAATAGTGACCCAAATTACTCCACCTATGTTGAGGATATTGAAAGATATAATTTTAAGGATAAGGAGGATATGGAACTATCTAAGGTCAAGGCCATAATCAATAAAAATTACAAAAATTCAAATAAATCAAAATTTTAGAAAAACTTGAAAAGAAAGATAAAGATGAAGAAGAAATTTTCGAAATAATAAAAATAATGAATTTAAATACACAATTATTAATTAATCATTTCAAACTTAATTATTCTAATTAAATTCAAATTAATTCAAATTAAATCCTAATTATATTCAAATTAATTCCTAATTAAATTCAAATTAATTCAAATTAAATCCTAATTAAATTCAAATTAATTCAAATTAAATCCTAATTAAATTCAAATTAATTCAAATTAAATCCTAATTAAATTCAAATTAATTCAAATTAAATCCTAATTAAATTCAAATTAATTCAAATTAAATCCTAATTAAATTCAAATTAATTCAAATTAAATCCTTATTAAATTCAAATTAATTAAATCTTAATTATTCAAATTCAATATTAATTAAATCTTAATTAAATTCAAATTAAATTAAATTCAAATTAAATTCTAATTAAATTCAATTCAAATTAAATTAAATTAAATTAAAATTTAAATTAAATTAAATTAAATTCAAATTAAATTAAATAAAATTCAAATTAAATTACTACAAATTAAATCTTAATTTATTTAATTTAAAATCAATTCACATAGATCAAACCTAAATTAAGTAAAATAAATTCAATTTAAATCTAAATTAAATTCAACTTAAATTAATTCAACATCAATTAATTTCTAATTAATTCAACTTCAATTAATTCTTAATTAACCTGAATCCAACTAAAATCTTAAATAACTTAAACTCAAACTGAAATAAAATTTTACCCAAACTATAACAATTAATTTAATAAAATTAAATATGTCGAAATGGGTTGGCATATTCGCGGGTTCACTTTACATGTATCAAATCGGGAATTTGATACATTTTTAGAAACTAAAAAAAATGCTTTGGACTTGTTTGACTCATACATAATTGCCATGTCATGCATCTGCTACTTCTTTTTATATGACATGCCATTCATATTTAAATTTTATACATATATTAGAACGACTATAGGAAAAAGAATAATTAAAACTTGATCAACCTAGTATTGGGTGGCGGTGAGATGATAGTACGTTAGGGAAGCCAATTCTAATAAGATCAAGTATTCTCTACTGTTGGTGCAATCTTGGTTAGGTCAGGGTTGACCTAGTTTGACAAAGCTCAGGTGAGCTTGAGTCTAGCAAGCTCGGGTGAGCTTGAGGTCGTATGTTTCGATGTTTGACATTGATGTTTGTATGTGATGATGTTTGAATGTCGTAGGAAGTCAAGTGAGTCAAGGTTGACTGGAGGCTTGACTGTAAAAGACCTAGTGGGACTAGGTGAAGTCCAGGTAGATCGGGGAGATCGTACGCTGGCAAGGCAAAAGACCTAGTGGGACTAGGCACACCTAGTGGGACTAGGCACACCTAGTGGGACTAGGCACACCTAGTGGGACTAGGCACACCTAGTGGGACTAGGTGAAGTCCAGGTAGATCGGGGAGATCGTACGCTGGCAAGGCAAAAGACCTAGTGGGACTAGGCACACCTAGTGGGACTAGGTGAAGTCCAGGTAGATCGGGGAGATCGTACGCTGGCAAGGCAAAAGACCTAGTGGGACTAGGCACACCTAGTGGGACTAGGTGAAGTCCAGATAGATCGGGGAGATCGTACGCTGGCATGGGAAAAGACCTAGTGGGATTAGGCACACCTAGTGGGACTAGGTGAAGTCCAGGTAGATCGGGGAGATCGTACGCTGGCATGGGAAAAGACCTAGTGGGACTAGGTAAAGTCCAGATGGATCGGGGAGATCACAGGCTGGCAAGGTGGAAGTCTACCGAGAGACTAGACCTAACTCGAGGATTAGGCGAATCTGGTTGGGAACCAGGCTAAGTCCAAGCTGGGAGCTAGGCAGAAGAAATCCAGGTTGGTCAACGGGGTTGACCGGACACTTGGTAGGGGATCCTAGACTTGTGGAAACAAGTTAGGTTGGACTCAATCGATTGGGTAATCGATTGGGTGAATCGATCAGTTGATCGATTAGGGAGGTTTATGCGAGAGGACAGAAGGTGGCTGAATCGATTGGGTAATTGATTCAGCCTTCCCTTAATCGATTGGTCAATCGATTAAGGTGTCTCTTGATCGATTGGGGCAATCGATCACGGAGGTTTGCGCGAGAGAAGCTCTGAATCGATTGGGTAATCGATTCAGGGCACTGGTAATCGATTGGCTAATCGATTACGGTTCGAAAACTAGCCGTTGAACGGCTAAATCCTACGTTGTAATCGATTGGGTAATCGATTACCAAACCCTAGGCGTCGGGTATAAGGTCTTTCACACAGGTTTTTGGCTAGACTTCTTCTCCTCTTCTTCTCCAACGTTATTGCCATTTCAAGGGAAGCCTTGGAGGACATTGCTGCTGCATTTCCAAGGTTCTAGAGGCAATCACAAGCTTGAAGATAGCAAGGAAAGCAAAGAGAGTTTGTTTATTGTAAATCTTGTAAGATTTCTTTTTGTATTTGCTTAGATCCTTGTTGTATCTTGTTGTAAGCTTGTAAGAGGTTTCTCCACCTCAAGAAGGAGACTTTCATAGTGCATGAGAGTGTGAGGAGAGTGGATCCTTGGATTAGTCACCCGACCGGGGTGGATACCAAGTAAATCCTTGTGTTAGCGATTGCTTGAAGTCTTCTACCGCGACAAATCTTCTACAAGCAAATCGGAGCTAATCACCCCCCCTCTAGCTCGCCTACCGGTCCCAACAAGTGGTATCAGAGCAAGGTTGCTCTTATTTGCACTCATCGCCAAGAGGGTAAGAGCTAGAGGAAGAAGAAGAAGTTGGAAGAGACCCTAATTTCAAGAAGTCATCATCAAGGGGTTTAAACTTCAAGAATGGTGTTTGGCTATGACACAAGGGCACCTCCACCATTCGACAAGGCGAATTTTGGTCTTTGGAAGTCAAAGATCGAAAATTATTTCATGATGGAGATAGAGCAATAGTTTGCTCTAATGGAGGGTTTTGAATCTCGAACAAGCTCTAAAGCAAAACTCCTCAAGAAAAGCAAATGGAATGAGGAGCAAATCAAGAGATGCGAGGCCAACTACAAAGTGATCAAGCTATTGGTCAATCTTTTGCCAAGCACCATCTTGGACAAGATTGGAGAATTTCAAGACGCCAAAGAGCTATGGAGCAAATTGGCAAGGCTTCATGAAGATCCCTCCACTATACCAAATCAAGAAAAATCCGAAGAGGGAGATTCATCAAGTGAAGAGGACTCGGAAGTTGAGAGGTGCTCAACATCCGAAGATGAAGCTCAAGAAGCCTCTACCTCAAGGGTTGAAGAGGAAATTCAAGAAGCCTCCACCTCTAGGATTGAGGGGGAGCAAAATGTGTCATTGGCATCGGATCAAAGACAAGCTTCAACATCATATTCCAATGTCAATGAAGAAGAAGAAGGTGCCACCTCTACACCACATGAAGGTGTAAGAATTTCAAGTTGTAAAAATAAAAATCATATCATTTGTTTTGAGTGTAGGGAAAAAGGACACTATAAGAGTAAGTATCCAAAATTGGTCAAGAAGAAGGTGCAAATGGCACCCAAGACCAAGGAGAAGGCAAAGGAGGTCGGCCCCGTGATAAAGAAGGATAAGAAGCACATAGTGTGCTTCTCATGCAAAGAAAAGGGACATTATAGAAATCAATATCCAAAGAGGAAGAAACCGACCAAGGCAAAAGGGAGGAGCTCAAATCAAGGGGGAGCCTCCAAGAACAAGACTAAGGTATCATTAGGTAATGGTACTTATTTTCATCATGATAATATGCATGCTAGAGATAACTATTATCATTTTACTGCTATTTATCATGAAAATAGGAGGTATAAAAACCCTAAGGAAAACTATAGAGCTTTCCATGCTAGGACTACCACCTCTAAGGATAGGAAACAAATTAGGAATTTCCAAGGTAGACCTACCCAATCCAAGGCTAAGAAAAACAATCACCAAGGCTATATTAGAAAACCAAGCCTTGAGGAGGTATTGATTGAAAATCAAGTTTTGAGGTCCAAACTTGATAAATTAGAAAAATCCCTCAAAAGAATAGAAAATCTATTTAAGGGATCTAAGGATCAAAACCTAGGTTTAGGAAATCAAGGACCTTCTAGGAGAAAGAAAGGTTTGGGGTACAAACATAAGACTAAGGATGATGGTCCATCCTATCATAGAGTTCCATATAAATATGGAACTAAATCTAGGTCTAGGAGTCAAGTCAAGGTCACAAGGGAAGCCATCCCTAGAGTTGACCAAGACAAGACAAAGGTGACTAAGGCTTCGGAGAAGCCTAAGAAAGTCTTTAGGAAGGTATCAAGGGAAGTCATCCCTAGTGAATACCTAGAACACCCAAGGAGCACCAATAGGTTTTGGGTTCCTAAGAGTGTGTTCGCCACACCCTAGATAGATCTAGGGAGTGTCAACTCTAATTGGAAGGGTAGTTAACCCAACCTTGATGAAGTTGGCACTTTGGGACATTTTCAAGGAATTACTACCCTTGAAAATGAAGGATTCATGTGTTTACTCTAGGAGGAGTAAAATTGGTGCCAAACTATATTTTTGGAAGATTGAATCTAATAAAAGTTGGCACAACTAGGATAGAATCCAAAGATAAGCCAAGTTGGGGAGTTTTGGCATTATCTTGGAAATTAGGGCAAATTTAGGGTTATCAATGGCTTAGCGATGAGTTATTGATACTTAGATAGGAAATCTAGGTATTTTCTTTTGTGCTATTATGCCATGTTTTGTATGCCCTATCACATGCCATGACATCATAATTCATCATTCATATCTTATTATGAAAATATTACATGTTATGTCATACATGCATTATCTAGCTATAATTTCTTTTGAAAATTCTCATATGATGCATATCATGATCATTAATCATGCATAAATTAATTTTTATTGAAATTAAGGGCATTGACATTAATTGACATCCTAGGTGGATGATCAAGGTTTATAATGCTTAGGTAGAAATGCATGAACCCTTAGATTAGGGAGAACATGACTTTCACATCTCACTAAGACTATAAGATGACTTGTATGTATTTTTGAGACACATTAGAAACAAGTGAGATGTTAGGGAGATGAACAAAACTCAAAGTGTTGATAAAGTGCACTTATTTGAGTTTTAGTATCATCAAAACATGAGATTCAATGAACTCCAATCATTGGGAAAGCTAATGTATAAGTCATGTGCATTTAGCCCAAGGAACATGGTTGGATATTGTTTTTGAAAAATATTTTAAAACTATCTTGGAAAACCTTGGTGAAGACTATCTTTTGATAGCACTCATCATTGATGAAATGGATACAAAATAGAGTAAAACATTGAAATGTTTCAATGGTTTCTAATTTTGTGTCAATCTTTGAAAAAGAAGGTTATTTTCATAGAAAATTATTTTTCCTTGATAGTATAAGGTATAAATAATGTCTACACGAAATTTTAGGATTTTTCGAATTTTGTAGAATTATTTAGGAGTTTCTGAAATTCGAATCTGAAATTGTTTTCAGATTTCAGAAACTCTCAATCGATCAGGTGATCGATTAGGGCAGTAGCCAATCGATTGGTCAATCTTTTTGCGAGCACAGAGGCTCGCGTAATCGATCATTTGATCGATTACAGTCAGCCGTAATCGATCCGTTGATCGATTAAGGCTAGTTTAATCGATTGGTTCCCAACACTAATCGATTGGTGAGACTGAAACTATCAGTTTTCAGTCCATTAACCCATTTTTGAGTAACCTACCAATCCCTAACCGCTTGGAATACTTTTATAAGTATATTTGGGTAAATTTCATTGTGAAATCAAAAAGGGAAACGGTTCGGTGAACATTTTAGGGTTAAGGAGAGGTTGTGATTCAAGTTTTTGAATCTCAAAATCTCATCACCTTAAGTTGAGTTTTTCTAAAGGTTTAGAAACTCAAAAATCATTGTTGGTGTAATGATAGAGGTTTAGAGCATGTTTTGAGGGGGAGATCTTCCTTAACAACATGTGGTTGAATTTTTATTTTTTTTGAATGGAGATTGGGAATCTTCATGAGTACTCAAGGTTGAGCATAGGTTAAATGAAAAGTATGGGATTTTCATTGCGTATACCTTTGATCATATAGACTCTCGGGGAGAGTTTTTGATGTGTGTCAAAGGGGGAGAAAAATGAAAGGCTAATAGGGATTAGTCTTTCTCAAACATATTGTCAAACATCAAAAAGGGGGAGATTGTTGGTGCAATCTTGGTTAGGTCAGGGTTGACCTAGTTTGACAAAGCTCAGGTGAGCTTGAGTCTAGCAAGCTCGGGTGAGCTTGAGGTCGTATGTTTCGATGTATGACATTGATGTTTGTATGTGATGATGTTTGAATGTCATAGGAAGTCAAGTGAGTCAAGGTTGACTGGAGGCTTGACTGTAAAAGACCTAGTGGGACTAGGTGAAGTCCAGGTAGATCGGGGAGATCGTATGCTGGCACGGCAAAAGACCTAGTGGGACTAGGCACACCTAGTGGGACTAGGTGAAGTCCAGGTAGATCGGGGAGATCGTACGCTGGCAAGGCAAAAGACCTAGTGGGACTAGGCACACCTAGTGGGACTAGGTGAAGTCCAGGTAGATCGGGGAGATCGTACGCTGGCAAGGCAAAAGACCTAGTGGGACTAGGCACACCTAGTGGGACTAGGCACACCTAGTGGGACTAGGTGAAGTCCAGGTAGATCGGGGAGATCGTACGCTAGCATGGGAAAAAGACGTAGTGGGATTAGGCACACCTAGTGGGATTAGGCACACCTAGTGGGACTAGGTGAAGTCCAGGTAGATCGGGGAGATCGTACGCTGGCATGGGAAAAGACCTAGTGGGACTAGGTAAAGTCCAGATGGATCGGGGAGATCACAGGCTGGCAAGGTGGAAGTCTACCGAGAGACTAGACCTAACTCAAGGGTTAGGCGAATCTGGTTGGGAACCAGGCTAAGTCCAAGCTGGGAGCTAGGCAGAAGAAATCCAGGTTGGTCAACGGGGTTGATCGGACGCTTGGTAGGGGATCCTAGACTTGTGGAAACAAGTTAGGTTGTACTCAATCGATTGGGTAATCGATTGGGTGAATCGATCAGTTGATCGATTAGGGAGGTTTATGCGAGAGGACAGAAGGTGGCTGAATCGATTGGGTAATCGATTCAGCCTTCCCTTAATCGATTGGTCAATCGATTAAGGTGTCTCTTGATCGATTGGGGCAATCGATCACGGAGGTTTGCGCGAGAGAAGCTCTGAATCGATTGGGTAATCGATTCAGGGCACTGGTAATCGATTGGCTAATCGATTACGGTTCGAAAACTAGCCGTTGAACGGCTAAATCCTACGTGGTAATCGATTGGGTAATCGATTACCAAACCCTAGGCGTCGGGTATAAGGTCTTTCACACAGGTTTTTGGCTAGACTTCTTCTCCTCTTCTTCTCCAACGTTATTGCCATTTCAAGGGAAGCCTTGGAGGACATTGCTGCTGCATTTCCAAGGTTCTAGAGGCAATCACAAGCTTGAAGATAGCAAGGAAAGCAAAGAGAGTTTGTTTATTGTAAATCTTGTAAGATTTCTTTTTGTATTTGCTTAGATCCTTGTTGTATCTTGTTGTAAGCTTGTAAGAGGTTTCTCCACCTCAAGAAGGAGACTTTCATAGTGCATGAGAGTGTGAGGAGAGTGGATCCTTGGATTAGTCACCCGACCGGGGTGGATACCAAGTAAATCCTTGTGTTAGCGATTGCTTGAAGTCTTCCGCCGCGATAAATCTTCTACAAGCAAATCGGAGCTAATCACCCCCCCTCTAGCTCGCCTACCGGTCCCAACATCTACTTGGTCTCTTTAGACTGGTGAAACTAGCCGAAGCTACAGATCCAAGACCCAAACTAGTTAGACTTGAATTTTTCAAAAAGTAATTTTGAAAATGAAATTTCATTAAAAGGCTTTGTCATGGAAAGAGTTGATGATCCAATAAGGCTACGGCCAAAGAAGCCTAGTGCCTCGCCAAGACCTGGAAGCCAATTTTTGAAATTCAAATTCAGGTTACTTCTTGTTAAATTCAAATCTAACACAAGCTTCAATTAAATCTTAGAGTTAATAATAAATTAAGAAAAATGATTCAAGCATCTCACAATACACCTTTAAGGCAACCATGCTTGTTGTATTGATACATCTAAAATGGGTGAGATGTTAAGGACTAATGAATTGAAAAATATTTTTCAAAATTGTTTTTCAAAATTGTTAGAATATTTTTCTAAAAATATATTTTTCAAAATAGTGCTTCAACATAATAATATTTTTATGGAATTCATGCTTATCTGATTGATAATACATATTATATATTTTTTTAAAAATATATCTTTTCAAAAAATTGTTTGACTCACTCAATTAGACACAAGCCTCTTAGGACAACACTAAAGTTCCTTAAGGCACTTAGATAGAGTCAAATGGTATCGGGTACAGGGGGAGTGCTTTTCATTGTTTTTGAAATGGGTTTCAAAATTGCACTTTAAACATTAATATCATTTGAAAAATACTTTTCGAAAATTGTGCTTTAAATCATTATTACTTATGTTTTCAAAAAGGGTTTATGATGACCTATTTCTTTGACTTTGATAAACCCTAAAGACACAGAGGAAAGGTCCACTTCATGATTTTCAAGGACTCCTAGGATGTGTCAAATTTAGGGGGAGTCTAAGTCAAAAGAAGAATTTCAGAAATCTTTTTCTGGTAGTTATTCATTTTTTTTGTTAAATATTTCTTTTTAATCTGAATCAAACCTTGAGACTCAGAGGAAGAGTACTTGTGGTCAACAAGCTTCCCAGGACTGAGTCAAGTTTAGGGGGAGGTCATATTAAAAGAATTATTTAATAACATGTTTTCATATATTCAAAATCTAAGTCTTTCAAAATACTATTATTCTATTTGTTAGAATTTGTGTGACTTATAAAATTATTTTTTGTTTACTTGGGTTGGAAAATTTCCAGGACACTTAGAAAATATCCTTGTAGTCAACAAGGTTTCCCAGGATGGTGTTAGACTGGAAGATAAACCAAGTCGAGTAAAAGATTGGGTCTTTAAAAGTTTACACATTTTTCAAAATCCACTAGCATATATTTTCAAAAGTACTATCATTTTTTTGCAAAATTTTGTTAATATCTACTTGAGTTTGAAGAATTTCCAGGACACTTAGGAAAATATCCTTGTAGTTAACAAGGTTTCCTAGGATTGTGTCAGACTGGAAAAGAATTCTAGTCAAGTAAAATATGATGTTTAAAAAATTACTTATAGTTTTCAAAAATAGTTAGTACTTGCAAAAGATGCATAATATTTATATTTTCCAAAATAGCATTTTTCAAAAGTTATGCATTTTCCAAAAGTACTTAATTATTCAAAAAATTTAATACATTTTTCAAAGGTACTTATATTTTTCAAAAATTACATAATTTTTGTAATATATTATTCAAAATACAATGCTTTCAAAAATTTTGCACTAAGTATTTTCAAAAAGAACCAAAGGTTTTTAATGTTGGTGCAAGTATTTTCTTTTATTTTTTTGATATATGACAAAGGGGGAGAGGTGTGTGCTTAAGTTAGAAAAATTTTTCCCCGAAGATAAAAAATGTAGTTTCAAAACTTATATCATTTTTTATCATTTTTTATTTTTACCCCAAGGACAGTAAGCTAGCCCCTTTAAACCAATCTAACTTAAGTTATTGTCAAACATCAAAAAGGGGGAGATTGTTGGTGCAAGTTGCATCAATGATGTTCCTCTTTAAGTATTTTAATGTTTGACAATACACTTAAGTCAGTGATACATTGAACAGACAAAGGGGAGTAAGAAAGAAGTAACCTAAGTTGAAGAAATGTCCTAGTTAAGCTAGGTATCGTAACCCTAGGTATCGTAACCCTAAGACCTAGCAAAGGGCTACAAGGCACCTAGCGAAGGGCTGCTAGGTATCGTAACCCCAAGACCTAGCGAAGGGCTGCTAGGCACCTAGCGAAGGGCTGCTAGGTATCAAAACCCTAAGACCTAGCGAAGGGCTGCTAGGCACCTAGCGAAGGGATGCTAGGCATAGAAGACCTAGCGAAGGGCTGCTAGGCACCTAGCGAGGGGCTGCTAGGCATAGAAGACCTAGCGAAGGGCTGCTAGGCACCTGGCAAAGGACTGCTAGGGAATGAAGACCTGGCGAAGGACTGCTAGGGAATGAAGACATGGTCCAAGGGGTGGCAATTGTCTCCTGAAAGGAGTAGGTGAAGGGCAAGTTCTCGGGGATGGGAACTTGTGCCGGTTCGGCCTAGGGTTTCATGGAGATCCGAAGTCAGAATTAAGTCCTTAAGACCAATATTATATGTATCTATGCTTTGTGGTTGTATATCTTGCAGGTACCACGAGTGGAAGAAATAGTAGGCTGCTGGAGGCCTTAAGCAGGGCGCCCCCAGTGTTGGGGGTGCCCCCATGCATCCAGGGCGCCCCCAACAGTGGGGGCGCCCCCAGACAAAGCAAAAAGCTGGTATTGGTGAAGCAGGCAGAACAGGTGTCAAGCGGGGCGCCTAGAGCGTCCGGGGCGCCCGGGTTCGAACCTGTTTGTGCTGTTTCAGGTTCGAAATGCAGATAAGTGCTCAGGAGGGCGCTCGAAAGGTCCAGGGCACCCTGGTCAAAGGTCTTATCAGCTGCGGCGAGGTCGGCGTAGGGATAAGAGTTGACCGGGCTTGTCGGGGCGCCCCCAGCGTCCAGGGCGCCCCCAGGAGGCCTATATAAGGGGTTTCGACCCCTCTGCTTCAACATCATCTGCCAAGTACCATTCTGATCATTCTGACCGACGACAACGCGCTAAAGATGAGGCTCTACGACCGGGAGGCTCCAGGAGGATGTGCGTGGCACTTCGGAGGTCCAGATCGGCCGAGTTTCAGAATTTTGTTCGGTTCACTTTTATTTATTCCGCACTTAACTTTCATATTATTGCTTGTAATTGTAAACTGTAAGACGGGTTTCCTCCGCCTCCGAAAATTCTGGAAAGGAGACCAATAGTGGACTCACGCCGAGTACATAGGCCTTGGACGTACTGACCCAGGGGGGTCGAGAACCAAGTAAATAAATCCCGCGTGTCCTTTGCTTTGTTTTTCTTCGTTCTATTTATTTTTCGCTGTGCTAACACTCTAAGTCTAGAACGACGATCGAAAGTCTTACGAAGGTTTCATGAAAGTTTTCAATGGTTGACATTCACCCCCATCTATCGACGGCACCGGTCCTACAGACAGGACCCGAAAGCAGGAAATTCAAAGTAATTTGGTCCAGCTCAAACTTAGAATTGGTTCAGTACAGCATCTTACTTTTATTAATCATTGTTTGCTATATTTTTTTAGATATATGACAAAGGGGGAGAGATTGGAAAGGAGAGAAAAGAAGGTTTCAAAAGTTATTTTTTTTTTCAAAATTAAAACTTTATTAAAACTTTTTTTTCTTCCAAAAAGATTTTATTTTTTTTCAAAAAGCGAAGTTCACTGGTTGAAAATTTTCTATGTATTTAAACTGCTTTTTAAAGTATCTAAGCTGCTTGGAAATTGTCTAAGTGTCAAAACTTCAGAATAAGCTTAGAAAATTTTCTAAAGTGCAAAACCTTAGTATTTTGGAAATTATTTTCGAAATTAATTGCGTTCAAAAATTATTCTAAGTACTAATTCTAAATGTTTGGTTGACTTAAAATTTTATAAGTATAAATTTCAAATTCTCTTGAAAATTTTCCAAGTGCCTAACTCAAAATATTTTTTGGAAAATGTTTTATTACTTAAACTTTTTTTGAAAATGTTCTATGTATTGAAAACCTGAAAAACGTTTCACTTTTAGACTTAGAAACTTTTTCAAAAACCCCACGAACTTTTGAAAAGCCTAGGGGGAGATTTCTTCCAGGGGGAGGAAATCAAAACTGGTGCTTTACCTGCTTTTTGTTTAACTTAACATTTTGAACCGGGTTGCCATAAATCAAAAAGGGGGAGATTGTAAGTGCAGGCAGCACCTAAGTCAAACCTGGGTTTTGATAATGGCAAAGGGTTCAAGAGTTAAAATGTTATTTTTAGTCTAATGTGTTCACTGAGTGTGCAGAAAGAAGTCCTGACGAAGGGCTGCTGGGCACCTAGTGTAACACCCAATTCTGGTATTATTAGGGATTTTTCAGAATTTTATAGCATTTTTTTCGGATTAAAATAAAAAGAAAAAAATTAAAGGGTCGGGTGGGGATCGATCTCGCGACCACACAAGAAGCAAATACTTAAGCATGTCCAAGTAACCAGCTGGGCTAAGGTATCAAGCACAAGAAAGAATGAAACAAAATAATACTATAGTTGATTTAGCCCGTTTCATGAGGAGGTATTCAAACTTCCACTTAAGTTGAGTTAAGACCCCATTAGGGCTTGGAGAGGCTGCGCGAATAGGGAGCTTGGGGGGCTGCGAAAACAAGGAGAAAACAAAGGTTTTCTTCCTCCTCTTGAGTGGAGAGCCTAGGGCTTCTTCCCTAGGGCTAAGAAGTGGAGTTTTCTTGCAAAGGAAGAGGAAAAGAACCCTACACTAGAAATTTCGAGATACTTAGTGAGTTTTCTTCAAGAAAAGGGTAAGTAAATCACTCACTTGCAATAGGAGTAGCTTCGCATGAAATTTCTCGTGGTAGAACCATGATTTTGTGATCTAAGTGCATGCTTTGAGAATATTGTTTATTGTGTGATTTAAGTGTCTAAAGAATACATGTTTTTAGTCATAGAACTTAAATTGGAGTAGATTTTTATATGTGTGATCTAAGCATGAAAGACCAAGTTCTTGAAAAGTCCCAAAAATGAGTTTTGGGTTAAGGGCACGCAAGGTGCTCGATGAAAGTTCCAAGTGAGAAAGGTAAAGTTTTGTAGTGCAAAGATTTATGTAAAAAGAAAGATAGCTTGATAAGTATAAGCATTATGAATAAGAAAGTATTTTACTTTTGTAAAGTGACATGTACCGGGCAAAAGAGAGGCCCACAGAAAGTTAGAAAGAAGCTCTAATAGGGTGCGGTGGCTAGCTACCCCGAAACCTATTAGGGATGCGCGCATTGGTACACTGATACCAGGTACATTGTCAAGGCCTGAGAAAGTTGATTATTATTTTGAAGTATATGAGTATATGTAAGTGTTTTCAGTTTGAGCATATGTTTTGCTATGTATGTTAACATTTTTATGTTACAAGCATGTTAAAGAGCAAGAGCAAGGAAGTTAGTGGTTTGAAGTATGACAATGCATAAGTAGCAAGTCTCAAAAGAAATTATAAGCATGTTAGATTTGCCAATGTTTTAATGCTAGTAAATATTTTCAAGCATGATTGAGCATGATAAGTATGTGAAAGTTTCCATGTGTAAGTATTTCAAAGTGCATGTGTTTTGAAGCAAGCATTCTTTGAAAAGAGCATGTTTATCCCTTATCGTTGGATTTGTGAGTTAGGATTTACTTACTAAGCAATTTGCTTATTAGTTGCATTTCCTTCTATTGCAGACAAAGGTAAAGAAAAAGCATAACTTAAGGAGGCGAAGGGACTTGCATTGATGTTCAGTGGCGGCGGAACCGTGGAAGAGATCATTGGGCTAAGTCTTGTAGAACATGTGTTTTGGTGTTTCGAAGTGGTAGAATGAATGACTTTGTCTAAACCTTGCATAGATACAAAGTTGGGTACAAACTCTAGTCTAAAGTTCACACATATTTTGGTAGCTTATTTACTTCCGCAAAAGTCCTAATTTCAAGTTTATGAGGTTGTTTTGAATTGCTAAAATGTTTAGAAAACTAGTATAGAGTATAGAAATGGAGTTATGTCTTTGTATGACTTGAAGGTATATGTTTTGTGGATTGATGGAGATGGTTTTCAGGTCTGAAATGCAGGTTTTCAGGCGTGCCAGTCGACTGGTTCAGAACCAGTCGACTGCCCTATCGAACAGTAGCTTCTGTTCGACGCACCAGGCGACTGCCAAGAGGCCAGTCGACTGGTGCCGCGACCAGAAACTTGCTGTGGCCGATACTAGTCGACTGGCTATATAGCAGTCGACTGGTACCATTGAAAAGAAGTGGTATAGAGCGGCTGGTTAGTGCTTTAGTGTTACAACTAAGAGGTCTAGGGGTCAAATCCTTGTAAAGCAAATAAAATGAAAGTTGTTTTTTTTTTGAAAAAAAAAGAGAAGGAAGAAAAAAATTTTTTTTTTAGAGCAAGTTAAGGGAAGTCAAGTAGTTGTAACCTAAGGCTAAGAATAAGGCAAAGTTAAGGCTAAGTGAAAATGGCGCCCGCCTTAAGGGAGAGAGAAGTTAAGGAAGGCGGGCCGTCACACCTAGTGAAGGGCTGCTAGGCATCGAAACCCTAAGACCAGGCGAAGGGATGCTAGGCACCTGGCGAAGGGCTGCTAGGCATCAAAGACCTGGCGAAGGGCTGCTAGGCACCTGGCGAAGGGCTGCTAGGCACCTGGCGAAGGGCTGATGGGCAAAAGTCCAACTGGAGGAGCCGGTTGGTAAAAGGTGAACTCTCCTGAGAGGAGTAGGTGAGGACGCGTTCCCCGTCGAGGGAACAGTAGGCGTCGGTTCGACCTAGGGTTCCATTTGGGAGAACCATAGTCAGAACCAAGATTGCTACGACTGTAAAACATTGACTAATATTTTTTGCTTTGTTGTTTTGGAACTAGCCTTGAATGCAGGGACCGAAGGAGTGTGTTTCTACAACTCAGAATGCCCCAAAGGAGGGGGACAGGCAGTTGGGCCAGGCGCCCGGGAGGTCCCGGGCGCCCAAGGTCAAAGCCAAACAAGCAGTTAAGCAAGAATCGCTTTCAAACAACACTGGGCTAGGTGCCCGGGAGGTCCTGAGTGCCTAAGGTCAAAGCCAAAGATGAGTCGAAGCAAAATCAGCCACGAAGCCAGCGGACCCAGTCAAGCTGGGTGCTCGAGAGGTCCCGGGCGCCCCATTCAGCTCCAGAGCCGATTCGAAGGGGATAAGCGTTGACCAAGCTTCGGATAGAGGTTCTCGGATCCGAAGGCACGTGTCAGGCGCCCCCGACGTCCCAGGTGCCCCCAGGAGCACTATAAAAGGGGCTCGACCCCAAGGCTTCATAACAACAATTTTCCAATGCCTCTAAGCTTTTCGTTCAAGCGCTCTGCTCCGGCAAACTCCGATCTCGAGATTCCAGCGCCAACGACGACCCCCTGCTCCGAAGTACGATCCACACCGGGCGTCGGTAACGAAAGGTGTAACTCTTTTATTTACTGTGATATTATTGTACAAAATTCTGTAAACCTTTGCGCGATTATAGAATTACCCGCAGTAAACGGTCAAGGACCGTGGGCCTTGGAGTAGGAGCCGACCGCGACTCTGAACCAAGTAAAAATACTTGTGTTCCTCGTGTTTGTTTTTAATTCCGCTGCGTACTTTCTCTTAATCTTATCTGAAAAAGTTTTCACGATATTCACCCCCCTCTATCGTGTATCTCGATCCAACAAATTCCTCCTCCGCTATCCAGTGGGGCCTCTCGTCCTCCGCCGACTCGTGAGGCCTTCCCTGCTGTGCCTCAGTCGGGGGCTTTCATTCCAGCGTCCTCTACTGTAGGTGCTTCTGCTGGTTCGCCCTCTGCAACCCAAGGCAGTTCTTCAGGTAGGCCGATCGGCCAGACCGCCTCGGCCAATGTTGTCGGGGCTACTATCAGCCAGCCTCTGTATTTGATAAGGCCATCCAGAGCCGACCCCACCACGGGCTACCGAGCAAACCCTAGCTCTGGGCTTGAGTTCAAGGAGCAGACTCAGGCGGTGTATCTATATGGCCCACTAGGCGAGCACTTTCGAGACGGTCTCCAGGAAGCAAGCTACTGGAGCCCTATTGATAACCATTTTAGTCGTGTTACGGTTTGAAATACAATTAAAGTATCGAACTCCTCTAAACTAATGCAGTATAGAGTAACTCGAGTCGTCTCTCTCAAGGAATGTAATGATAGGTTAATAATCGTAGGATTCCAAATTATTGCTTTTGGATTTTGGATGTTAACTGGGGTTTGGATTTGAGTTGCTAAGACTAATAACCAAAATAGCAAAGCAAGTATGAAATCTAATCCTAATTAATGAAAGACAATGCGAGTAAAGGAGATCTAATCTAACCTAACTACAATTGCAGAAATGAAAAGGGCAACTTGAAATAAAGCATCAACGGAACTAAACATGGAGCAAAATCTACAGCATGAAAGAAATCTAATCTGACTTAACCTATTGCATTCAAATTAAGTGCAAGAACGTAAGGAAAACATGAAGCATTCAATAAACAAAGAAGTGCAAGAATCTAACGAACTCAAAAGCAACAATTCAAGTAACGTGAATGAATTGGGCATTCCATCAAACACTAAATGAGCATCAAACAAAATGACCCAAGTACATGCAAATTGAAACATGAGGGGATCCATCAAATACAATCATTTACTAATTAACAAATAACAATTCAACTATCACACAACCAACAAGTGAAGAAAGCCCCAAGCTCGGATGGATCTTCGCGGCTGATCGAAGCTCGGATGAAGGAGCTGCTGGCTTGAAATGGAATTGCTGAGTACTCCTCCTCCAAGCCGTCCCGAAGAGGAAGATGAAATCCGTAGCTTGTCGGTTCCTCTTGTGTTCGGCCTCTGCCCTAGCTCTGGTGCGATGGCCAGAGGTGGTGGAGGAAATGGTGAAGTGGACTACTGTGAAGAATAAGAAGTGAAGGAGAAGGAGATGAAAGGTTGCTGCCGGAATGGATCTGATGAAAGGTTGCTGCACCTAGGGTTTTGAGGTGGAAGAAAAGAGGGAGAAGAAGAAAAGGAATGGCCTAGGGTTTTGAGGTGAAGAAGATAGCCGGAGGTGGTGGAAGAAGTGGAGA
Organism: Boesenbergia rotunda; assembly: GCA_024364735.1. Classification (NCBI taxonomy): domain Eukaryota; kingdom Viridiplantae; phylum Streptophyta; class Magnoliopsida; order Zingiberales; family Zingiberaceae; genus Boesenbergia; species Boesenbergia rotunda. The sequence goes on from JAGFNQ010004297.1 coordinate 49,690, forward strand.
GAAAGGTCGCCCCTAGGGTTTGCGTCTGTCCGGTTGGAGAAGAGAAGTCGCGTGAGGGTAGATGGCCGGCCGGCGACTGTGAAGGAGTGGACCGCCGGCGGTGAGGGTGGAGAAGGAGGATAAGATGCGGATGAGTCCGCGTCGGCTGGGAGAAGGTGGTGGATGGGAAAACTGATCGAGTGGATTCGGTTCCCCTCCTTTATGCGCGTGTGCTCACCAGGTCAGCCCAGCCCTGGATTCGGCCCAAGGTTTGGGTTCAGCCCAGCTCAGCTCAACCCAATAACCCATTCCAGCTCAGCCCAGCAGTTCGGTTCAGCCTGGGTTCAGCCCTGGATTCAGCCACAGCTCAGCCTAGTTCAGACCTGGGTTCAGCCACAGATCAGCCTAGTCTAGTCCAGTCCAGTCCAGTCCCTTCTTGGGTCCAAATTGGGTTGTCTAAATCGAACCATCTTCATTTGAATTGAACCTAGCCTTGGTCCAAGGTCCAATCTTTAATTCCCTATAAAAATCATGAAATAATACCAAAATTTAGAGGAAATTATAATGAGCTCCAAAAATAAATCCTACTCGTAAAATATGGTATAAACATGGTTTAAGCGTACGAGAGGGTAAAAAATACTAAGTAAATGAGCAAATAAAATGTCATAAAATGCTAGTTATTACACCCCTACACTTAATTCTTGCACGTCTCGAGCAAGTAAATAAAACTAAAAGAAAACAAAATATCTCCTAAACATTATATCCCCTATCGATGCTTTAAGAAAATAATAAAAGAAGGCTACTTAGGATCATCAAGTCTCAAGAATCCAAGTATTTATGGTTCCAAATCTCACATAAGTCAAAGCATGGTAATTTTATCAACCTGAATAAACTAAGCATGACAACAACCTCACCAAATGGATATATGCACTGATGCTCACAAAAATAACAAATATGAAAGTGGAGTTCTCTCAAAGCATTCATGACATTGCACTACCATATGCTTGCTTATTTTCTACTTTTCCACTACTATAGCATAAGTACACAAATCAAGAGGACATTTCAATGAATAATGATGAAACCACACGCTAACAAAGGGACAAGAATGGTAGATAACAAAGAAGATCACAGAGAATATGAGAGCATTGGGGTAATTAACATGACACATAAAATCAAATAATATGTCAAAATAAAAACTCAACCAAATATCCAACACTCAAAATTCTCCTTGCACATTCTCAATGCAATACACAACAACCACATAAAACATCTCTAAAAATGCATGTATGTATTAACAAAGTAACTCTTGGATTTCTCTCAACAATGATATCAAAAGAGTATACATCAAGAAAATATTCCTTCTTGTTCATAACTAACAAAATCCCAAATTCTTGAGATTTTTTTTTCCTCTTTCATTTTTCATTCTTTTTTTTTCACTTCTTTTTTTTCACTTCTTTTTTTCATTTCTCTCTTCTTTTTTTCTTTCACAGAGAGATTTTTTTTCATCTTTATTTTTTTCTCTTTTTTTTTCTTTTTTTTTCAACAAGCATTCGTCCATATGCTCTTGTTTTCCCCTCCACACTTAAAATCTGCCTTAGACAATGTGACAAAGCATGACAACGTCTAAAACTCACAATAATAGAGGCTAATAACCGACAAATAAAAAATATAACTCATCATACAATCACCCCATGCTCTCATGCTCAAGAGAAGAATAAACTAAAAAAGATATGATAGTGAGAATATAATAACAATAAGAAGATTTGACAAAGGAAAGACAGTGAAACATGGAAACGATAGGTGAAATGCTCACCAGTAATAGTAGCAAAGTAGAGGGAAACATGAAAGTTTACATCCATCATATTCATGTAAGCTTATCCTACTGTAATTTCAAAAAGAATCAAAGCAAGTTCTAGAGTGTCATGTATCACAAATGCTATCACACATAAGAGGATTAGGATAGGCATGGCAATATCCTCACTAGGTGAACGATAAAATGTCATGCTTAATCCAACAAGATAGAGTCTATCACCACAACAAATGACTAAATGCAATTAATATCCCCAAGCATACCAAAGAAACCAAAACTCAATAGTCAGACTTAACCATCTTTTATGATCCTCAAAGCAGAATAAAGGAACATGTAGGAAGATACAACTGGAAATCAAGTAAGGTTTATTCAAGACCAAACAAAATGCAGAATGAGAAAGCAAAGTGTGAATGCAAAGTATAAAAGCAAACAGACATGCAAGTATAAACATAAAGAAAAATAAGAAAAGGAAAGAAAAGGAACAAACTCCTCTTTATTCCTGGCGGTTGGAGTCAGTTTAAGAGTAGCATCCATCCTGGTAGTGGTGGAGTTTGGGTAGTTGAGAGAGCATTCCTCAGGTGATCTATGTCATAGTGCACTGCTCCCCCACACTTCAATTTTGCATAAGTGTGTTCCGGTGGCTGGAGACGATTCAGGTACAAAATCCACTTAAGAGGTGAAGTGCTACAAGTCAAGGTAAGAGCAACTCCTCCCTCTTGATGCTTTTTGGAAGTCCTTCCAGGAGGTTGGAGTCTATTTAGTTGTAGCACCCACTCCAGAAGTCGGCGGGACCCTGCAAAACCATGAATAGAAAATACTTCCCGCACACATGTAGGGTAAGGAAGACATGAAATACAAACAACCTCTACATAAGATGAATCAAGATATGCATCACATCCAATGAAATCAATTTTGGGTACCTCTATGAATTTTTCAAAAACATTCTCCACATATGATTTATCAAAAATTGCATCATAGACAATGAAATCAACCTGAGGTACCTCTATGAATTTTTCACAATCCGTTTCTACACAGGATGTATCAAGACATACATCACAACCAATAAATGTATCAAACCACAGCCAACAAAGGCAACACTGGGTACATCCATGAATTTTTCACAATCAGGCTCAATACAAGATGAATCAAGAGATGTATCACAACCAATAATAGGTACCTCTATGGATTTTTTCTAAACAATAAGGAGAAATACTTACCTGATCGTGGTGAAAAATACCTGGAGGTTCTACAAGAGTAGATGTGATTGTTGCTTCCTCCTGGTCAAGTACATGCTCCACTTCAGGTTCAGGTTCTGGTGGACATCCAACTAAAACAGGTGATTCTTGGGTTCTTGCTTCCACCATGCAAGTCTCTACACTTCCAGACTTATTCTCTGAGTCTTCTAATATATCAGTCAATGGTGGTGGTCCCTGGGGCTCTATGCAATCCCCTACACCTACAGATTCCTCTCTAGTGCATGCTTCATCAATCATATCTGCCACAACCATATTAGAACAATTAGGACCAACAAAAACTATATCATCACAAAATAAAAGATGTGAAGGGTCCTGTAGTGCTTCAGAATCAAGTCCAAGGCTGTCACAAATTTTTCCATCCATCTCTTCCACTGCCTCTATAGATAATGACTGTCCAGTAGGTATGAGTGGTCCCTGGGGCTTAGTGCAATCCCCTACACTCTCAAACCTATCCTCTGAAGGCATCTCAATCAATATAGGTGGTCCCTGGGGCTTAGTGCAATCCCCTACACCTATAGAATCATCTGCAACAAAAAATGAGTCAGATACAGTCTTCAAATCTTCAGCCTCCCCTGTAGCCAACACCTCCTCTGCCTCATCTAAACTAGAATATCCTCTCTGAACATCGATCCTGGTCCCTGCAGTCTGCTTCTGACTAATGGTGGAGGATATCTGTCCAATTGGTTGCTCTATGTTCTGACTGGAAGCATCAGTCCTACTCTGAAACTATCCATAGTCTTCGTGATGTTGCTGAAATGGAGCGTTACATTGTGGAAAATCCTTCTCAAAATGCTGCTGAAGCTGAGCACTAAGCTGAGCGCTGAATTGTTGAAATTGAGTATCAAGATGAGCACTATATTGCTGAAAATTTCTCTCACTTTGTTGAAGAAATTGAGTGACAAAGGGCTACAAAGTGAGTGGAAGCTCCGGTTCTTGTTGTTGAATAGGATGTGACCATGAAGTCATAGGATCATCCTGGAATGTCTGTAGGTTCTGATATGCTGGATATGGCTCAGTAAATTAACTTTGTGTATCCTCATACCTGAAATATGAATTATCCCCCCAATTAGAATCGTAGGAATTAGTAAATGAGTTATACCTATCTGACTGTTGAGGTTGTTGAAAATCAATTTGATAACTTGGTGGAGGTTGCTGAAGAATGTGACTCTGGAATTGCTGATCTGCTTGCTGAAAGTGTAGGTTGACAGGTTGAAAATTCTGGAGCTGTGAAGATGGAAAATCTTGCTGAAAATTCTGGAATGGTGGCTGATAAACTTGCTGTGCAAGTGGCCATCCTTGCTGATCACAGAATGGTTGTTGGAAATCTTGAAAATTCTGCTGAAACTGATGTTGTAGCTGCTGAAATGGTTGAAAATCTTGCTGAAAATTTGGATCATACCATTGCTGGAAATTCTGAAATGGTGGTTGAAATTGCTGTGGTGGCTGATTAAAATGATAGCTTTGCTGACAATCATAACAGGGCTGCTGAAATTCATGAAAATCTTGCTGCTAAAATTGTTGACCCGGCTGCTGGTAAGTAGATGAATAAGCGTGCTTAAACATACATATTAACTCCATCAAAAATTTGATCTCTAACTGTTCATTTGAAGACATTTTGAACCTGCAGTCCTGTCACAAAACAAACAAAATGGCAGCACCCGTATACAAAAGGATAAAGCAAATAAGAATAGAATCAAATCCTAAAATTATCAAACACCACTACACTCCCCGGCAACGACACCAAATTTGATAACCGTTTTAGTCGTGTTACGGTTTCAAATACAATTAAAGTATCAAACCCCTCTAAACTAATGCAGTATAGAGTAACTCGAGTCGTCTCTCTCAAGGAATGTAATGATAGGTTAATAATCGTAGGATTCCAAATTATTGCTTTTGGATTTTGGATGTTAACTGAGGTTTGGATTTGAGTTGCTAAGACTAATAACCGAAATAGCAAAGTAAGTATGAAATCTAATCCTAATTAATGAAAGACAATGCGAGTAAAGGAGATCTAATCTAACCTAACTACAATTGTAGAAAAGAAAAGGGCAACTTGAAATAAAGCATCAACGGAACTAAACATGGAGCAAAATCTACAGCATGAAAGAAATCTAATCTGACCTAACCTATTGCATTCAAATTAAGTGCAAGAACATAAGGAAAACATGAAGCATTCAATAAACAAAGAAGTGCAAGAATCTAACGAACTCAAAAGCAACAATTCAAGTAACGTGAATGAATTGGGAATTCCATCAAACACTAAATGAGCATAAAAAAAATGATCCAAGTACATGCAAATTGAAACATGAGAGGTGTTGGGACCGGGTGCATGTTGACATGGATACGGGTTCGTAATTTTAAAATTTAATTACGTGCAGCGGAAGGTTTTGCATAAATAATTTCTTAAATTATTTTAACCACGTATCTAGCATGCAACCTTAAGTTGTGGAGACATGATCATACATTTATAATTTTGCAGAAAGTAAACTAATTTACTTAATACCTCGCGTAACTAATAGAAAGGGACGAGATCCAACCGTAGCGTCCCTTGGAAGCTCCGCCTCTATTCACGTCCACGCCGAGTTCTCTTCGGGATGACTTCACAAAGCCACGAGTTTCGTGCCGACAAGAACTACTAGAATCTCCAAAGGCACGACAAGAATATCAAGAGAGAGAGATGGAAACTAACCACCATGTAACAGAATCAAGATTCCGGGGGAAGGAAGGAGTTGCGACCCGCTTCTTCTTCTTCTTCAGCACCTCCTTGGTGGATGTGGCTCACGGCAACTAGAAGGGGCACCGGCCCTAGAGGAGGGAGAGGGCGCCAGCCCTAGAGGAGGTAGAGGGAGAGAAGGAGAGAGAGAGAGGGCTTGCTTCTTAATCTCTTGATTGGAATTCAAGCCTTGCCTTGGTTCCTTTATATAGTAGTCTCTCCATCGCCAAGTCTCCCTTTTAACGGAATAAATTTTCATAAGAAATTTATCTTATAAATTTTTCTATGAATTATTCCGTTATGCCAAGTTTTATTATAACTAAATTTATAATAAAAACAAACACATCTCCCCTTTTTATTATGGAATAAATTTTCACAAGAAATTTATTATATAAATTTTTCTTATCATGGAAAAATCAATTCATAATTGATTTTATAAAATAAAATAAATCAATCCAAGATTTATTTTATTTTCCATGAAAATAAATCTCTTTATATAAATTTTTTTAAATAAATTTCTTTATCCATAATTTTATAAAACAAATCGCGTTTGATTTATTTTATAATTTAAACCAAATAATTTGGTTTCCCTCCTCATTGTGGCCGGCCAAACCAAAGAGGGTGGGGACCCTCTTTGGCCGGCCAAACCAAGCCGTCTCCTTGCGAATTAAACTCATTTAATTCGTCCAATAAGCCTTCAAAAGACTTAGTCATTTTAAGCTTTTGGTACGCCTCTGATAAATTCAGATTCGACTTATTTCTCTTGATCGGAAAATCCAATTTTCAACTCGTTTTAAATCCCTCGGATTACTCGTAGTGCGTGTGACTAAATAGGCTTTCGATTTATGTTGGCCGTCTATAATTAACCAATTATAAAACGATCATGAGTGGCACCTAGTAGTACATCATGATCCCCAATTAATCGAAAGATGAACGGTTGACCTCAGAAATAATTCTGAAACCCTTCAGCAGCTATAATGAGTTGTGCCCCATTCCCTTCACCATCTTATACCCACTTGGTTCAGGACACGGTCTATGTGTGTCAGTCCCCACTAGGCTGACTACGTCACACCTAGCCCAAGTAATGTCTTTCTCGTCCAACAGATTTTAATTACTCTCATGTATTTCAGAGACTCATACTCTGAACATGTCATGCTCTGGCCAGAGGCTTTGAGTAACAATCCGACGATAGGCCTTGGGTATACATCCCCTCGCAAGGAGTGGTGAATCCTTTGTAGGCTGTTCAAACATCTTCGGGCACTTCGGCTTATACCCAACCATCCTGGGTCCACACCTCCTTAGAGATGCTTGCTTAAGATGTCAAAGTATAAGTCTTCATGACCAAGATGACTTGAACACCGCAAGTCAAAGGAACATCGCACTTAAGCTGCAGTAAGAACTTCATTGACATTTCTATATGTAGATTACCATATGAAGTTTTACAGTCAGTCACTTCAATGAACTAGTTCCCTTAACTAGCATCCATGTTTATCTCCGGACATCCCAATGTCACCAGCCAGTGAGAATCAGCTGATTAGAGAATAATCCATGCTAGTCTCAACAGAATTGACAGTATCCGTATTTATCAATTCATCGACTAGGGACATTTTCAATACTTCACAATTGCACATGTAGAGATAATCACTAGTTGTGAATTCATCACAAATTCTCTCATGCTGTGAATTGTATTGCGGGCATTCAGTAAATGAGTTCAAGATCTCGATCAAATACATGAACATGTATACTCAAATAGTGAATATTCATTTATTAAAGTAAATGTTTACAATCATAAGGCGATTACCTTAGGACACTTCTCTCATAATACTAACAAACTCCCACTTGGCCTAATGCCAATTGCTACGGTATCCAATACCACAGGCTCTAACATGACCCTCAAACATGCTCTGAGGCAAGACCTTAGTTAAATGATCCGTTAAATTCCTTTTAGTGGGAATTTTCTCAATTTGTATATCATTCCTACTTATAATCTCTCTGATCAGATGATAGCGGCGAAGCACGTGTTTGGATCGCTGATGAGACCTTGGTTCCTTTGCTTGTGCAATAGCTCCATTGTTGTCGCAGTAAACCGGCACTGCTTCATCAATGGTTGGAACCACACCAAGTTCTGAGACAAACTTCTTGATCCAGACTGCTTCCTTTGCTGCTTCCGAAGCTGCAATATACTTCGCTTCAGTGGTAGAATCCGCTACGGTGTCTTGTTTGGAACTCTTCCAACTTATTGCGCCTCCATTCAAAGTAAATACGTATCCAGACTGAGATTTGGAGTCATCCTTATCTGTCTGGAAACTGGCATCAGTATACCCACGTATTACCATATCTCCTTCTCCATATATTAGGAACACATCCTTAGTTCTTCTTAAGTACTTAAGGATTGTCTTGACAGCCGCCCAATGATCCATTTATGGATCAGACTGGTATCTGCTCGTGACGCTCAGAGCATACGATACATCAGGCCTAGTACATAACATAGCATACATGATAGATCCTATCGCGGATGCATAAGGAATCTTATTCATGCAAATCCTCTCGTCTTCTGTGCGCTGACACATAGACTTTGAAAGGTTGATCCCATGCCTGATGGGAAGGTAACCTTTCTTGGATTCCGACATGCTAAACCTTTTTAGCACTCGGTCTATATATGTAGACTGTGAAAGACCAAGCAACCGTTTTGATCTATCTCTATAGATTCTAATCCCAAGGATATAGGTTGCTTCTCCCAGGTCTTTCATGGAGAAAGTTTTGGACAACCAAATTTTAACTGACTGCAAGACTGATATATCGTTTCCTATAAGTAATATGTCATCGACATATAATACTAGGAATACGACTGCACTCCCACTAACCTTCTTGTACACACAAGGTTCGTCTAGATTTTGTGAGAAATCAAACTCTTTGATTGTCTCATCAAAACGGATGTTCCAGCTCCTGGATGCTTGCTTCAGTCCATATATGGATCGCCGAAGCTTGCATATTTTGGTTTTATCAACCGATGTGAAACCTTCAGGTTGTATCATGTATACATCCTCAAGCAGGTTTCCATTAAGGAAAGCTGTTTTCACATCTATTTGCCATATCTCATAATCATAATGAGCTGCTATGGCCAGGAGCATCCGAATGGATTTAAGCATAGCTACTGGCGAATAGGTTTCGTCATAATCAATTCCTTGTTTCTGACGATATCCTTTTGCCACTAATCTAGCCTTAAAGGTAACAACATTACCTTCCATGTCGATTTTCTTCTTGAAAACCCACTTGCACCCTATGGGCTTAATCCCTTCAGGTGGGTTAACCAAGTCCCATACTTGATTTTCGTACATGGAATCCATTTCCGACTTCATGGCTTCAAGCCATTTGCCCATTTCTGAACTTTTTAGAACATCTTCATAACTGATAAGTTCGTCATCGCTTATGAGTAACACGTCGTTCAATTCACTTATGAGAAATCCGTATCTCTCTGGAATATTGCGTGTCCTATCAGACCTTCGAAGAGGTGGTGTTGTTTTAGGTTCAACTGATAGCTCATCATTATGAGTTATTGGTTGTGGGTCTAGACTAGGTGTCTCTGTAATGTCTATTGGAGTTTCTTGAACTTCATCAAGTTCAATGCCACACCCACTATTTTCTTGTAAAAGAAATTCTTTTTCCAGAAATATAGCATGCCTTGAAACAAACACCTTTTGTTCCAAGGGATGATAGAATTGGTAACCCTTCGTTTCCTTAGGGTATCCAATAAATAGACATTTATCAGACTTAGCATCCAATTTGTCTGATACAGTCCGCTTCACAAAAGCAGGACAACCCCATATCTTAAGGTGAGTTAAGTGGGGTTTCTTACTATTCCACCTCTCATATGGAGTAGTAGAGACTACCTTGGTCGGGACTCTGTTTAGCAAGTAAACAGCTGTCTTAAGTGCATAGCCCCAAAAGAATTTTGGAAGAGTTGCATGGTTCATCATAGATCATACCATGTCCATCATGGTTCAGTTATGTCTCTCAGATACACTATTATGCTATGGTGTATATGGCGGAGTCCATTGAGACAATATCCCATTGTCCCTAAGATAATCTTGAAACTCTTGACTTAAGTATTCACCACCCCGATCGGATCGAAGTATCTTAATATTTTTGCCAAGCTGTTTCTCTACTTCATTTCTGAACTCTTTGAATTTCTCAAAAGCTTCAGATTTGTGTTTCATCAAGAACACATACCCAAATCGTGAGTGATCATCGATAAAGGTAATGAAGTAGCTATAGCCTCCTTATGCAAGAGTTGACATACATCAGTATGTATTAGACCAAGCAATTCTCCCACTGGATTACCCTTTCCGGAAAAGGATAATTTGGTCATCTTGCCTTTTAACCATGATTCGCATGTATCAAATGAACCGGGTTCAAATGATTCCAGAATTCCACATCGGTGTAATTCAGTCATGCGTTTCTTACTTACATGGCCAAGACGACAATGCCATGTGTAGGAGTGTAACACCCCAAATTTTCAATGTAATATCATGACGATTAAAAAAAAATGGTTATAATGAAATGATGTAAATTTCATGCAATCACATTCTATGAAATGTCATGAAAATATTTTATTAATGAAATGTCATGAATGCATGGAATATCATATTCATGAATATGAAATATTAAAAATATTATGAAATAATATTTATGGAATATTATGAAATATTCTGAATTCATGAAATATTATTAATATTATGAAATTTCATGATGGGCTTGGTTTAATGGGATTTGATATGGATTAGTGCAAATTGTGATAAAAAGAAGAAGTAGAAAGGAGGAAGCAATGATTGAACCTTGAACCTCCTAGTTGCACTCACCATATCATAACCAATGAACCAAGCAATATTCTTGTAGAGAGAATAAGAAACATTCTTGTTAAATCGAGGGAAGCGAAGAGACATGCCTCTTCATGAGAAGAGTATAAATAAGAGAGGGGGAAAGGAAGTTACACTTTTTCCTTCTTCTTCCCCACTTCCATTTTCGAAAAATCAAGAAGACTCTTCTCCCTTTCCATTTTCGAAAACACCACCCTAGGGTTCTAACCCTAGGGAATTTGAAAGGAAGAGGACCCCTTTGAAGGTTCTTACCCCCTACTAAGTCCAAGGAGCCCTAGAGAAGATTTGAAAAGGATTTTCACTTGCCCTCCAAGTCTAGGGTACCCTACGTTTAAAGAGAAGGTGAAATTCCAGCGCAAGGATGTAAGTGTTCTCTCGCCTGCAGTGTAATCGTTATTGTGTGATTGCCATGCTTTTATTGATTTTGAAAATGTATGGTTTTTCTTTCTTGTATGTTTCGGCCAACACCTTCAAGGGAGGCCTTGGTTCTTTCCTTGATGCATGGGAAGACCTTGAGACTTAGGGTATATATGTAGGTGGATTTTTCTTCATGGTGTCAAGAACAAAACCTAGGGTTGTCCTTGTAGAGGGTTTCGGCCACTTCCTAAGGGAAGTGATTGGCTACTTTTTGATACATGAAAATAACCCTTAAGACTTAGGGTATACTCATATGTAGTGACCCTTCATTTTATGATGACTTCCCATCACGTTGTGATAACAAAAATTAGGGTTTAGCCCCTTTACAACTTTCGGCCAAGAGGAGAAAGGCTAGGGTTTTTGGGTTGCTTGCTATTCTATTATGTCCCCATGATTAGTAGTGTAGATGAAGTGTTTGTGTAAATATTTGTGTGAAGTTTGGATGTCAAAAACCTAGCCTAGCCATCCTATAAGTTTTCGGCCACCCCCTTGTAAATTAGGGTTAGTGGAAGCTAACCTCACTTTGAGGTATAAACCATGTTTCAATTGTTAACATGAAGTGCACTTGAGGTGTTTGTAGAAATGCTTGAATGAATGCTTGATTGAAAAATCAAAGAATTCCCTACCCTTACCCTATTCGGCCAACCATGGTTCTAGGGTTGGGAAGTACTTAATGAAACCATGAAGCATGCTACCACTTATATTATGTGTGTATAATTTTATGTGACCTATCTCGTTAGGTATAAATGCATGCCTTATAGCCCATGGGGCACCCTGATGATATGAACATGATGTGTTTGATAATATGCTTGAAAAAGGATACTCTACTGAAAGTGGGATCAAGAGCACCCCTAAATGTGTGGTGTGTCCCTAGGGGATCATGAGCACCCTTGATGAGTGGTGTGTCCCTTTAAGATGTTATTAAGAGTACCTTTAAGCATATACATATATGTGTAATTACATATTAAGATACTTTACTTTGAGAGTTGTGTACCCGACTCGGAAGGGGGTCGTTAAACTAAATCCAATGTACATGTTAACTAAAGGTCATGGCATTGGTAGGACGGAAGGGTCCTGCCCTAAATGGATTGGTGGCTCGCTACCCCAATTTATTAGGGAACACGCTTGATGTGGTACTACAACTGGGCCCTAGATGATGATATGATATTTTTAAGTACTTACCTTTATGGAACCTTTTGAAAAGCATTTTCTCATTATGTGATGATCTTGTTCTGTAAAGCACTGAGAAATAAGTAATGTGATGCTTATGATGCTTACAATTCTATATGCTTATGATGCAAGCACTTAGAAATATTTGATGTGATGCTTACGATGCTTATAATACCATCTTGATTACTGTGTACATGATATGATGTATCGATATGGATTTTGCGAGTAGGCCCAGATTCTTACTAAGCATGTTTTGCTTACTAGTTCCATGTTATTTTCTTATGCTGCAGATAGCGGTAAGAAATACTTGAACTAAAGGAAGAGGCGGAGGGAAAGCTACAAGATGTGTGTGGTGATGGCTCGAGAAAGAAAGAAGGATTCTTATCTACCATTTTGTTTAGAATCCAAATTGCTTCCTCTAAAAGATTACAAGTTGTATTACTATATATTGATTGTGTGATGACTATGTCTACTCTACTGTTGGTCAAGTTAGAGTTATGGAACCTATGCCATGTTAGATAACTCATGCTACATTCCTACTTAAGATTCCATGCTGTAGTGTTTAATTGGATCACTTGCAGTAAATTATGTTTAGATTATGCCATGCTCTATCTTGCTCAAACCATGTTTAGACCAGTAAACTACGAAGTTAAAGGATTTGCTATTATGTTGTAAATGCATGTCGACAAATGATAGGTTTTTGCTCAAGCATGCTTACTACTCTTCTTGCATTGTAATTGTTCTACTTGATATACATGCTTAACATGATAAATGATATGAATGTATGGACCCGTAACCCCGCCTTTAGGGTAGATATAAGGGCGGGCGTTACAAGTTGGTATCAGAGCAGATTTCCCCTCCACCACACACACATCAAGCTTCCTCCTGCCGCTTCCAAGTAAGAAATCCTAACTCGCCTTACTTTATTTATTTCATGTACAGTGATGATATAAGTAGAGATGATTTATGCTTGCACAATATGGAGATGAGTAATACTTGCATAACAAGAAAGAGTAGCATAAATTCTTATGTAGCTTACTTATCACCTGTATGATAGTCAATGACTAGAAGTTGTAAGATATGTGAACATATATGAATTCATTAATAATCTAGAATTTGGGGTCAGAGGATGGTTACATATGGTAATCACTAGGGTAAACTACACCGATTAGGTGAGTGTTTTCCTCTGTATATATTTGCGAATTGAAAAAGGAATGGTTTAGTACTAACCATGTCATTTTCTTTTCAATTCCAGATGTTGCATGAGGACTACCCTGAGAGATGCCGCGAGCTGCTGGAGCAGATAGATGCAGTTAGGTATTGGCCGACTCGGGGAATTCAAGGCACCATAGGATGTTTGGATCGGCTCTTCTGGAAACTGGAGCGGGAAGGGTTTCCAGCCACGGACGATCATAGGATTGGAGCTTTACTCCTTTCCCTGCCCAACCGGGCCAGAGTGGTGGCGCATCAGATCTGGGGACAGCACAGATGTTGTATGCCCTATACGGAGTTGTGCAGGCAGCTCCTCCGCCATGAGTTCCCAGCAGATCTGGGAGACTCAGAGGAGGACCCCGAGCCGTCCGAGGAGGACTCCGAGCCGTCCGAGGAGGACTCCGAGCCGTCCGAGGAGGACTCCGAGCCGTCCGAGGAGGACTCCGAGCCGTCCGAGGAGGACCCTGAGCCGGTTGAGGAGGATCCTGAGCCCTTCGAGGAGGATCCTGAGCCCTTCGAGGAGGATCCTGAGCCCTTCGAGGAGGATCCTGAGCCGTTGAGGAGGATCCTGAGCCCTTCGATGAGGATCCTGAGCCCGTCGAGGAGGATCCTGAGGCCGCCGAGGAGGATCCCGAGCCGTTCGAGGAAGACCTTGAAGCGGATGAGGAGATTCTCGAGATTGAAGATGAGGACCCGATGGGGACAGTTGAGGATCCTGAGGCGGGACAGAGGGTGATGAGCGAGGAGATAGTAGGTGTCGCTATGTTATTCTTTATGTTGGGCATCACGGCAGCCCATCTTGCTCACTGAGTGGACTAGTTTGTATGTGGACTTATAAGAATGAATAAAATAAATTTCGGTTGGTATAATAAATAAAATCTCATTTATCCAATATTGATCATGTGACACAGAAGGACGGGTCGATGCGTATATGTATCGACTATCGGGCATTAAACAATGTGACCATAAAGAACAGGTACCCTCTACCCAGGATAGATGACCTGTTCGATCAGTTAAAGGGAGCTACGGTTTTCTCTAAGATCGATCTAAGGTCTGGTTATCACCAAGTCCGGGTGAAAAATGAGGATATACCCAAAACTACTTTTCGGACGAGATACGGACATTATGAATTCGTAGTGATGCCGTTTGGAGTTACTAATGCTCCGGCAATATTCATGGACCTTATGAATCGGATTTTCTCGGCATTTCTCGACAGATTTGTGATCGTCTTCATCGACGACATCCTTATTTATTCGAGGATTTCCGAAGAGCATGCAAAGCACCTGAGTATAATATTACAGATTCTTCAGAAGGAACAACTGTATGCTAAATTTTCGAAATGTGAGTTCTGGATGAACCAAGTATCATTCTTAGGACATGTTATCTCCAAGGACGGAGTGATGGTCGACCCAATCAAAATTGAGGTCGTAAGTAACTGGTCCAGACCCAAGAATGCCAGCGAGGTCAGAAGTTTTCTGGGGCTAGCAGGCTATTACAGAAAATTCGTAGAGAACTTCTCTCGAATTGCAGCTCCTATGACAGCTCTGACAAAGAAGGATAAGAAATATGTATGGACCGGGGAATGTGAGAAGAGCTTCTCTGAATTGAAAAGGAGGCTGACTAGCGCTCCTATATTGACTCTTCCCGAAAGTGATACGGGTTTCGATATGTACAGCGACGCATCCAAACTGGGACTCAGAGCTGTACTTATGCAAAATGGGAAGGTGATTGCCTACGCCTCTAGACAATTAAAGGAACATGAAAAGAATTATCCTACCCATGATTTAGAATTAGCAGCGGTGGTCTTTGCGCTGAAAATATGGAGGCATTATTTATATGACACTCAGTGCAAGGTCTTTACTGACCACCAGAGTCTGCGGTATTTCTTCACCCAGAAGGACCTGAATATGCGACAACGCCGATGGCTCGAGTTGGTCAAGGACTACGACTGCGAGATCTTGTACCATCCGGGAAAAGCCAACAAGGTAGCGGATGCTCTCAGTAGAAAATCATGTGCTGCATTGTTGTCTTTATCAGCTTTGTCACGACCCTTAGGGGAAGAAATTATGGATTTCGGAATCGAGATTATATCGGGACAGCTTTCTACCCTACAGATTGCGCCGACATTATTTGATGGTATTCTGGAGAAGCAGAATCTTGATCCGAGTCTTCGGAGAATCAGACAGGAGATTCTTGAAGGCAAGGACGAGGGATTCCGGATTTCCGATAGCGGAGTCTTATATCTCCGGGATCGATTATGCGTTCCCGACGACTCCGACTTACGGACGAGGATACTCGAGGAAGCTCACGGCACACCTTATGCGATGCATCCTGGGTCTACCAAGATGTATCAAGATCTGAAGGGCAAATTTTGGTGGTCCGGCATGAAGAAAGATGTAGCCCATTATATTAGCATGTGTTTGACCTGCCAGAGGGTCAAAGCAGAACACCAGAGACCTAGGGGAGTTCTGCAGCCTCTACCTATTCCCGAGTGGAAATGGGAGGACATATCTATGGATTTCATATCAGGGCTGCCTCGGACTACGAATGGATATGATAGTATATGGGTTATTGTGGACCGACTGACCAAGTCTGCGCATTTTCTGGCTATCAGGATGACTTATTCAGTTGAGCAGCTAGCTCAACTGTATGTCAAGGAGATTGTCCGACTACACGGGATTCCCAAGACCATCGTCTCTGACCGAGATGGTCGATTTACTTTTGATTTTTGGGGACACGTGCAGAAGGCCCTTGGCACGAAGTTGAAGTTCAGTACAGCCTTTCACCCCCAGACTGACGGGCAGACTGAACGAGTAAACCAGATACTAGAAGATATGTTACGAGCTTGCACCTTGGACTTCAAGGGAAGCTGGTGTCGATACCTGAGCCTGGCAGAGTTTGCTTATAACAACAGTTATCAGGCTACTATCGGGATGGCACCGTACGAAGCACTGTACGGAAGAAAATGCAGATCTCCTTTATGTTGGCATGAGAGTGGTGAAAAGAGGGAGATGGGACTCCAGACCGATATTATCGATGAGACCACTCGGGCTATAAAGAATATCCGCCAGAGGATAGAGACTGCTCAGAGTCGGCAGAAGAGCTACGCTGATAAACGACGTCGACCACTCGAGTTCGAGGTTGGGGATTCGGTATTCCTGAAGGTAGCCCCTATGAAAGGGGTGATGAGATTCGGAAAGAAGGGGAAGCTGAGTCCGCGATACGTGGGACCCTATCAGATTTTGAGACGAGTAGGCAAGGTGGCCTACGAGCTGGAGCTACCGCCAGAAATGGCGGCTATCCACAACGTCTTCCATGTGTCGATGCTCAAGAAGTGTACCCCTGATGCGAGTCAAATGATGGAACCCCCACCAGTGCAAGAACAGGAGAGCCTTAGTTCCGAACGCCATCCGATCCAAATCCTCGATCGGGAAGTCAAAAGGCTAAGGAACAAGGAAATACCCTTAGTGAAGGTTCTGTGGCAGAACAAGCAGTTCGAAGAAGCCACCTGGGAACAGGAAGATACGATGCGATCAAAGTACCCGGAACTGTTTTAAGTTCGGGACGAACTTTCTATAAGAGGGGGAGGATTGTAACACCCCAAATTTTCAATGTAATATCATGACGATGCATGAAAAAAAATGGTTATAATGAAATGATGTAAATTTCATGCAATCACATTCTATGAAATGTCATGAAAATATTTTATTAATGAAATGTCATGAATGCATGGAATATCATATTCATGAATATGAAATATTAAAAATATTATGAAATAATATTTATGGAATATTATGAAATATTCTGAATTCATGAAATATTATTAATATTATGAAATTTATGATGGGCTTGGTTTAATGGGATTTGATATGGATTAGTGCAAATTGTGATAAAAAGAAGAAGTAAAAAGGAGGAAGCAAGGATTGAACCTTGAACCTCCTAGTTGCACTCACCATGCCATAACCAATGAACCAAGCAATATTCTTGTAGAGAGAATAAGAAACATTCTTGTTAAATCGAGGGAAGCGAAGAGACATGCCTCTTCATGAGAAGAGTATAAATAAGAGAGGGGGAAAGGAAGTTACACTTTTTCCTTCTTCTTCCCCACTTCCATTTTCGAAAAATCAAGAAGACTCTTCTCCCTTTCCATTTTCGAAAACACCACCCTAGGGTTCTAACCCTAGGGAATTTGAAAGGAAGAGGACCCCTTTGAAGGTTCTTACCCCCTACTAAGTCCAAGGAGCCCTAGAGAAGATTTGAAAATGATTTTCACTTGCCCTCCAAGTCTAGGGTACCCTACGTTTAAAGAGAAGGTGAAATTCCAGCGCAAGGATGTAAGTGTCCTCTCGCCTGCAGTGTAATCGTTATTGTGTGATTGCCATGCTTTTATTGATTTTGAAAATGTATGGTTTTTCTTTCTTGTATGTTTCGGCCAACACCTTCAAGGGAGGCCTTGGTTCTTTCCTTGATGCATGGGAAGACCTTGAGACTTAGGGTATACATGTAGGTGGATTTTTCTTCATGGTGTCAAGAACAAAACCTAGGGTTGTCCTTGTAGAGGGTTTCGACCACTTCCTAAGGGAAGTGATTGGCTACTTTTTGATACATGAAAATAACCCTTAAGACTTAGGGTATACTCATATGTAGTGACCCTTCATTTTATGATGACTTCCCATCACGTTGTGATAACAAAAATTAGGATTTAGCCTCTTTACAACTTTCGGCCAAGAGGAGAAAGGCTAGGGTTTTTGGGTTGCTTGCTATTCTATTATGTCCCCATGATTAGTAGTGTAGATGAAGTGTTTGTGTAAATATTTGTGTGAAGTTTGGATGTCAAAAACCTAGCCTAGCCATCCTATAAGTTTTCGGCCACCCCCTTGTAAATTAGGGTTAGTGGAAGCTAACCTCACTTTGAGGTATAAACCATGTTTCAATTGTTAACATGAAGTGCACTTGAGGTGTTTGTAGAAATGCTTGAATGAATGCTTGATTGAAAAATCAAAGAATTCCCTACCCTTACCCTATTCGGCCAACCATGGTTCTAGGGTTGGGAAGTACTTAATGAAACCATGAAGCATGCTACCACTTATATTATGTGTGTATAATTTTATGTGACCTATCTCGTTAGGTATAAATGCATGCCTTATAGCCCATGGGGCACCCTGATGATATGAACATGATGTGTTTGATAATATGCTTGAAAAAGGATACTCTACTGAAAGTGGGATCAAGAGCACCCCTAAATGTGTGGTGTGTCCCTGGGGGATCATGAGCACCCTTGATGAGTGGTGTGTCCCTTTAAGATGTTATTAAGAGTACCTTTAAGCATATACATATATGTGTCCCTTTAAGATGTCATACATTAAAATTTGAAAAATCTATGGCAACGCAATTTTTTTCACTTAGAATATTTTTAATCGCACTCAAAAAAATTTTTCTTCTTCCCTACTTATATTTCCCAATTTTTTGATGTGATCAAAGGGGGAGGAATAGTATTAAGTTAAGGGGTAGAATTTTAATTTACTCGAAATTAAAATTTTTTGAACTTAAACTGTTTACATTATTATGTATATTTCTTTATTTTGATATCCCTAACTAAACTTGGGTTGATGCACATCAAAAAGGGGGAGATTGTTGGTGCCCCGGTTGGTTTTGATGTGATCAACCAAGTTAGGTTAGGTCCGGTTGGTTTTAATCCCTCTGCTAAGTGTGCAGGAGCTTAGGTACGGAGGAAGTCGAGCGTAAGACGTAGCGGACGAGAAGGATTGTGCGGGGAAGTGAGCCGACGGGCTTGGTACAATCCGAGGGACGCGGAAGCTGCGGAAGAGTATGCCGGTGGAGCGAGAAGGATGTGCACGGTGTCCGAGGGACGAGATGCCGGGAGGAAGGATGCTCAAGGGGCGAAAGGACGAAGTCGGGTTCGGGTGAGCCTAACTCCGGTTGGCTGGAAATCACCCAGAAGACGAAAAATCAAAAAGACTGGTCCAAGCGCCCAAAAGAAAAGAGAAAATTATTTGGTGCCAAGAAGATTTGAACCTATGACCACACTGCTGGATGTCTCCATACTTACCAAATGGGATAAACAAGTAATGTGAATAAGTTGATGTGAGCCGAAGACCCCTCGTTATTTAATTTATCCAGCACTACTAATCCAAGACCTAGTCTTGGAAAATCCTTTAAGTTTTCTTTTTCAGATTAAATGGCTATGCAAGAAGGTTTTAGCACCGCCAGACCTCCAATCTTCAGTGGAGAAGACTTTTCTTACTGGAAAAGTCGTATGGAGGTCCACCTGAAAACTCAGGTGGACATGTGGATCATTATCCAGTCCGGTCTGAAGATCCCCCGAAATGTCGAAGGACTTCCTCAGAGCTACTCTGAATGGGACAGCGCCCTAAAGCGAAAGATAGAAGCCGACGCAAAAGCTACTCAGACTCTTCAATGCGGATTGACGAAAGAGGAGCTGAACCGCGTGGGCCCTTTCAACAGTGCAAAGGAGCTATGGACAAAACTGATCGAGCTACACGAAGGGACTTCAGATACTCGGATCAGCAAGAGGGATCTGCTACTGAACAAACTCTACACCATCAAGATGGCCGGCAACGAAACAGCAGCCCAGCTCCACGCACGAATCCAAGAGGTAATGAACGGTCTTCACACAATAGGTCACAAGGTTGAAAACCGTGACCTAATAAGGTATGCTCTAAACGCCTTCCCTAGAAACACCTTGTGGGCATCTATGGTAGATGCATACAAGGTATCTAGGGATCTTTCTAAAATAAAATTAGATGAATTATTTTCCGAACTAGAACTCTACGAACAAACTAACACCAATATGGTCGAGAAAAGTATTGCTTTCGTTGCAGGTAAAACTGGAAGGACAACGAAGAAGAAGCCTGAACCTGAACCCGAGTCTAACTCTGACTCAGACTCAGAAGACGAAGAAGGAGAACAAACTAAGCTGGTCCGGCTCGCTCGAAGCTACTACAAGGAGCTGAAGAACCGAACCAACAAACAGAAAACCGGCCGAAGAAAGGACGAACCAGCTGAACCCGCAAACAAGCCTAATGTGACCTGCTACGAGTGCAAGAAAAAGGGTCACTACAAGTCAGAGTGCCCTAACCTAAAGGAGACAAAAAGGACGAGAAGAAAGAAGGCACTGCAAACAACCTGGGACGAATCGTCCTCAGAAGAAGAAGAAGAGGCACCCCAGTCCAACCTCCTAGCTCTGACCGCCTCAGATAAAGTTGAGACTGAGTCAGAAACAGAACAAGAGGACGGCGAGCTGACCTTCACAGAAGACGGAGAAATTAAGGTAACTGGTTTTAATAGATTGCAATTAAGTGAGTTAATTTCATTTCTTTCTCGAGATTTGGCCAAAGCCAAACTCCGAGTCAAATCCCTCCGACAGGAAGTAAAACTCCTGAAAGAGGGAGCTGACTCTAAACCCTTAACCGAGAAGGTTCAGGAAGGAACTCCTACTCAAGTTGAAAAACTTGAAAAGGAAAACTCCTCCCTGAAAACTCAGGTTAAGGATCTTAGATCAGCATTAGAACGATTTACATCTGGTTCCAAAGGTCTTGACATGATCCTTGGATAACAGAGATCAGTTCTAAATCGATCCGGATTGGGCTATAGAACCAAATCTCGGCAAAGATCATACTTTGCTGTACTGAATCAGTCCAGAGGTAAAATTCAGGCATGGGTACCTAAACTATACCTGAACAAACCGACTGGATCAAATCAGTATTGGATCCACAAGGACAAGATTCACATCTTGCCCAACCATCACCGAGGCATTAGTCCAGGGGGAGCCAAACAGAAAACTATTTTCATTATTAGATAACCTTGTTATTCTTGATTTAAATTGCTTGATTGATTGGTTATTTAATTTCTGCAATATACCATGCTTAGACTTAGGCTAGCTTAAGGACTAAACAAACTTAGCTCAAATTTGACAACATAGTATTGGGTGGAGGTGAGATGATAGTACGTTAGTGTTAGTGAGAGCCCTAGAGCCAATCATTAGATAATTACTTTTTGGACTCATTGTATCATATTCTTGTATATATATTTCTTATATATAAAGGCATTTCTTATGGTTATTGTGCTTATGTGTATTGGTGCCAAATAACTTAGTATAATAACGTCCTTGAGTAGAAGGTTCTTATCTATATCAATCGATTAGTTGAATCGATAGTGAGATGATATAGAGAACACTACTCTTAATTATTCCTAGTCAAGTATTAACA
Organism: Boesenbergia rotunda; assembly: GCA_024364735.1. NCBI lineage: Eukaryota > Viridiplantae > Streptophyta > Magnoliopsida > Zingiberales > Zingiberaceae > Boesenbergia > Boesenbergia rotunda. The sequence goes on from JAGFNQ010004297.1 coordinate 71,373, forward strand.
TTCAAGGACAATGTTAATGCATAGAGACTAGCATGTAGGTCAACATGATGACTTGATCTCACAAGTCATGGATATGAGATATCAAGTTGACACATGGGTATACATTAGAGAATGCATACTGAATGGCCCACCATGACAAAGTATCATGGATCGTTATATGAGTGTCATATACTTTCTCATGTGACTATTAGTATGACTATAGTCCTAGACCTGAAGTTACCATAGTTCCCTACATAAGGAGTTACGTACTTTGGCTTCGTCAAACGTCACCCGTAACTGGGTGGACCATAAAGGCGATTACTGGGTTTGTAACAAATTATGCGGAGGGATGTGAGTAACGTAGATGGGATCTATCCCTCCTATATGACGGGAGTGATATCTTCGTTCTTGATAGAGTAAGACCACTAAGTGCATGACCATGCCCAAATAAGGCAATATTAGATATTGAGCTTATTTGATTATAGTGAGTCTACTTGGAGATCAAGACATATAGATTGATTTGAGGATGACACGGTCTATGCCTCATGAAAGATCAATCTAGATATCGAGGATAGAAGGACGTTGTCACATATTGTGATGGTCACAATTATTAGTCACAATGGTGATGTTGGATCTCGACATTCTTGTAACTTGGGTAGCAATGATGTGTTGCTAGATACCTCTCATTGCTTATGTCCTTAAATAGGTTTAAGGGCATTGCCAACGTTACAAGAACCTATAGGGTCACACACATAGAGCAATAGATGGAGAATAAGTCCATATGATGGACCGAGAGTAATGAAGTCAAAGTTTGACTTTGGCTAAATATGGAAAGTCCATAAAAGGCAAGTTTGACTTGACTCAAATTAGACAACTTGAGTTGGACTCGAGTTTGATCCAAGTGTTGGATGAATCTAATCATGGGAGAATAATGAAGTCAAAGTTTGACTTTGGCTAAATATGGAAAGTCCATAAGAGGCAAGTTTGACTTGACTCAAGCCACATCACCTTGACTTGACCAAGTGATGACTTGGCATCATCATCAAGGCTAAGTAACCTCCCCATTTGAATTTTGAATTCAAATAAGGGGTTACCTAAGATGGTGGCCGGCCACTTAATGGCCAATAATGGCTATTAAGTGGCCTGCCACTTAAACACACAAAAAGATTCTTTTGTGTGTGTGTGATTGATTCTTCTCCCAACTTGTTTTTGTTTAGTTTTGCTCTCCCTCTCCTCTCATCTTGCCGAGACCCCAAGGAGTGCTAGCACACTTTTGGGCTCTCCTCTCCACTCTCTTGCTTGTGTGGATACTTCTAGAGGGTTGCTACTTTGCATCCTTGAGATCCGACACCAACCGAGGAGCGAGCGGGAATTGCGGGGCACGCATCGAAGGTAGTTTTTTTCTCTTCTCTAATAGATATTGGTTGTAGATCGGTTTTTGAAGCATGTAAACGAGCACTCGTACATTTTGAAATGGTTTTCTTCGCTCAGATCCTTTCTATTGGGGCTTTCGGGGTTTCCGCGACGCGAAAAAGCGGTTTTCGCGACCCGAAAAACCCTACATTGGTATCAGAGCCACGAGCGAAGCTTGTGCTCGTTTTGGTTTTTATTTTTTTGTATTAGATACAAAATTTAGATAATTTTATGCTTCTGTAATTTTTCTAAATTTTAGGATTTTTGAGTATTTTTCCTCGTAGAGGCAAAGCGACGAGTGCGAAGCACTTGTAGACTTTGCCACCGAGAAAAACTTCTCCGAAACGGCAAGTTTCGCCCAAATGGATTTTGGGACAACGGGTAAAGGCGCTGTATAATCGCATGAAGACACTCGTGAAGGTTATTTCACGAGTAGGGGTGCTGCCCCTAACCCCGCAAGGGGCCTTGTCTCGCGATTACGCCCGAAACCCGCTTACCGGGACCGCCGTGGAGTTGTGACTCGAAAAATTCTAAAAATCAGTAGAAAAATTATATAAAATCTGTAAAATTACATAATTTTGAATTATGTAAAGTAGCGTGATGGTCATGGCCCAAAACCCAATTTTTAATAAGATTAAAATTGTGTTGTAATTCATAATACGGCCTGCGCGCCATTTTTGTACATGTGCGTGTTGTATTGTGTTTGCGACCTGCGTGTCGGCTTTTAATATTTTATTTATGTTGTATTTCATATTTAGACTCGAATGTAACTCGAGTATAAAAATTTGTAATGTACAAAAGTGAAGACGACGGAAATTCCGGAGAACTTGGACTCGGGAGAACTAGCCGACAACACCAAGACGGTCAAGAGGAAGCGCTTGGAGAAGCCGCTAGACCTAGGTTGACCATCGGATCCTCTCATTGGCTTGAGAGGGTCTTAGCAGGGCCATGACCAAGTCACTTATGTTTATTTTTATTATTGCTATGTTTGTGATGTATATGATGCATGATAATGTAGAATAGTAAAAATAAACTTAAGTGTATGAGATGCACAAGTAATGTGGGAACCACATTTTGATGTGCACTTAATACACATTTAGGATTAAATTAGATTTCATAAATGCCTAGATGTGATGCACATCCTCGATTAGATTAGATCTAAAATCGAATCAACTCGTAAACGCCTATCGGGTCCTGATACCCATCACTACCTCGATCATATGCGCTTGTCGATTATGCCAAAGCAGAGCAATGCATTTAATCATGGTAGGATGCGGAGGGACAACCTTGGTCCCGCCTATCACGGCTTGGGTTAGATCGAGCTCAATCAGATTGAGTAACTAGTTAACTCAATTGGATCGAGTAAAGCTATAGGCGTATTCCAATAGTTGGAAAGGGTAGGACAAAATCACCGTTTTAAATAGTCTTGAGCGATTTAGCCAAAGCTAACTCAAGATTATTCGTAAACGTTAAATCTTGATCCTATAAACAAGAGTTGCATAGAGATGTAATTGATAAATTAGTTATCTACCGATCATACTAAGTCTTGGGCGATTTAGCCAAAGCTAACTCAAGGCATAGTATGATGTGGATCTTGTCCCACATAAATTATAGTAAATTGGTACGGATCTAGTAGTGTGGTTTGACCACTCCAATGACTTGATTCCACCAAAATTCCTATAATTTAGTGGGAGCATCATTTAATTAAAGGCCTAATTAGATGATTACTAGAATATGATATTTATTCTCTGCATTTATCTGTTGTAGATTGCCATGTCTTCAAACGCGAATACTCTCTCTCTCTGCGATCTGTCCTTGAGAAGGACAAGCTCACTGGAGCTAATTTCCTGGACTGGTACAGGAACTTGAGGATAGTCCTCAAACAGGAACGTAAGCTGTACGTTCTAGAGCAAGCAGTTCCTGAAGCACCACCACCCTCAGCCATCCGTAGCGTTAGAGATGCTCATCAGAAGCATCAAGACGACGCGTTAGACGTGTCGTGCCTAATGCTATGCTGCATGTCCTCTGAGCTTCAGAAGCAACACGAGAACATGAATGCTTATGATATGATTGGCCACCTCAAGCAATTATATCAAGGGCAGGCAAGGCATGAGCGGTTCGAAGTGACTCAGGCCCTCTTTTCATGCAAGATGAAAGAGGGAACCCCAGTAGGAACTCACGTACTCCAGATGATTGGGTACGTCGAGAACTCGATAGACTAGGGTTTCCCTTGGGCCAAGAGCTGGCTACCGACCTGATTCTGCAATCGTTGCCGCCAGGTTACCGTCAATTCGTCATGAATTACAACATGAACGAATTAGACAAACCACTTCCCGAGATACTCAACATGTTAAGAACTGCTGAGCCTAATCTCACCAAGCCTAGTACCGTCCTGATGGTACAGAAGGGCAAAGGCAAGGGTAAGTGGAAGCCCAAAGGTAAGGGTAAGACCCAAACCAAGGACAAAGCCAGCTCTGCAGCACTTAAACCCAAGGGTGGGGTGCAGAAGGATGCCACCTGTTTCCATTGCGGTGAGAAAGGGCATTGGAAAAGAAACTGCAAGATCTACCTGGAGGATCTTAAGAAGAAGAGAAGCGAGTCTTATACTTCAGGTATATATGTTATAGAAGTCAACCTTTCTATTTCTACATCATGGGTATTAGATACTGGATGTGCTTCTCACATTTGTACCAATGTGCAGGGGCTAAGAAATAGCAGGGCATTGGCAAAGGGCGAGGTGGACCTACGAGTAGGCAATGGAGCACGAGTTGCTGCTGTTGCTGTAGGAACTTATTTTCTATCTCTGCCCTCTGGGCTTGTACTGGAACTAGATGATTGTTGTTATGTACCTGCACTTACTAAGAACATAATTTCTGTTTCTTGTCTAGACAAGAAAGGCTTCTCATTTATAATTAAGAACAAATGTTGTTCAGTCTATTTAAATGAAATGTTCTATTGTAGTGCAGATCTTACCAACGGACTCTACATTCTAGACTTAGAACGCCCTATCAAATGAGTTGAACCCAACCTATCTCTGGCACTGTCGCTTAGGCCACATAAATGAGAGTCACTTGTCCCAGCTACATAAGGATGGATTGCTGGATTCATTTGATTTTGAATCATATGAGACATGCGAGTCATGCCTTCTAGGCAAGATGACTAAGACTCCCTTTAGTGGACATAGCGAGAGGGCAACAGATTTGTTAGGACTCATACATTCTGATGTATGTGGCCCTTTCAATGTTGCTGCTCGAGGTGGTTATAGATACTTCATCACATTTACTGATGATTTCAGTAGATATGGTTATGTGTACTTGATGACACATAAGTCCGAGTCCTTTGAAAAGTTCAAAGAATTCAGAAATGAAGTACAAAACCAACTCGGCAAGAGTATTAAAAATACTTCGATCAGATCGAGGTGGAGAATACTTGAGGCATGAGTTTCGTGACTATTTAGCTGAGTGTGGGATTCTATCTCAACTCACTCCTCCTGGGACACCACAGTGGAATGGTGTATCCAAAAGGAGGAATCGTACCTTATTAGATATGGTACGATCTATGATGAGTCACGCAGATCTTCCTACATCCTTTTGGGGATATGCTCTAGACACGACAGCGTTCACACTAAACCGTGTTCGATCAAAGGCTGTCATGAAGACACCATATACGATATGGACAGGGAGGAGTCCCAAGATGTCTTTCATGAGGGTTTGGGGTTGTGAGGCTTACGTACGACGTCAAGTCTCAGACAAACTGGGACCCAAATCTGATAAGTGTTATTTCATAGGGTATCCCAAGGAAACGAAGGGATACTACTTCTACATTCCTAGTCAGCACAAAGTGTTTGTTGCTAAGACTGGAGTATTTCTAGAAAGGGACTTTGTTTCTAGAAAGACTAGTGGGAGTACGTTCAGTCTTGAAGAAGTTCAAGACATGGACAATAGCACTGAAGCCTTGATGGAAGTTGAACAGGAACCACAAAGTGTGGTGGTTGATGAGATTGTTACACAAGAAGTTGTGGAACAACAACCTGTTCAGGTAGACCTACCTCTTCGTAGGTCTGATAGGGTACGTCGTCAGCCTGAGAGATATTCATTTCTCTTGCCTGACCATGATAACGTTATGATCATTGAGAATGAGCCTACCACCTATCAGGAAGCTGTGATGAGCCCAGATTCTGTGTCATGGCTGGAAGCCATGAGATCCGAAATGGAATCCATGTACACTAACCAAGTTTGGACCTTGGTTGATCCACCTGAAGGGGTCAAACCCATTGGGTGTAAGTGGGTCTTTAAGAGAAAGCCTAACATGGATGGACTTACTCATACCTATAAGGGTAGACTGGTAGCTAAAGGTTTCAAGCAAATTCATGGTATTGACTATGATGAAACTTTTTCTCCAGTAGCGATGTTTAAGTCCATTCGGATCATGCTTGCTATTGCATCCTACCGCGATTATGAGATCTGGCAGATGGATGTCAAGACAGCGTTTCTGAATGGAAACCTCCTCGAGGATGTGTACATGACACAGCCTGAGGGTTTTGTAGATCCACAGCATACTGACAGAGTATGCAAGCTGCATAGGGCCATTTATGGTCTAAAGCAAGCTTCTCGGAGCTGGAATCTTCGATTCGATGATGCGATCAAACAGTTTGGTTTCATCAAGAACGAAGATGAACCTTGTGTCTACAAGATGGTTAGTGGGAGCACAGTAGTCTTCCTAGTCTTGTATATGGATGACATACTACTCATTGGGAACAACATCCCTTCGCTACAGTCTGTGAAGACTTGGTTGGGGACTGTTTCGCAATGAAGGACTTAGGTGAAGCAGCCTGCATTCTAGGCATTAAGATCTATAGAGATAGATCTAAGAGATTGCTTGGCCTAAGTCAGAGTACATACATCGATATGGTATTACACCATTTTGCCATGCAGAATTCCAAGAGAGGAATTCTGCCAATGTCACATGGTGTGAGTCTTTCGAAGACTCAGAGTCCCTCTTCTAGAGAGGAGAGAAGACCGCATGGATAAGATCCCTTATGCTTCTGCCATAGGATCTATCATGTACGCCATGTTATGTACTCGTCCTGATGTCTCGTATGCTTGAGCATGACGAGCAGGTACCAGTCAGATCTAGGTGAACGTCACTGGATAGCGGTCAAGAATATCCTTAAGTACTTGAGAAGGACTAAGGAATATTTTTGATATTTGGAGGCGATGAGCATCTAGTTGTAAAGGGTTACACTGATGCCAGCTTCCAAACCGACCAGGATGATTACAGATCGCAGTCAGGGTTCGTGTTTTGCTTGAATGGCGGAGCTGTGAGCTGGAAGAGTTCGAAGCAGGACACAGTTGCAGATTCTACAACAGAAGCTGAGTATATTGCTGCATCAGAGGCAGCAAAGGAGGCAGTTTGGATCCGCAAGTTCATCACTGAGCTTGGGGTGGTTCCTAGCATATCTGATCCCGTAGAGCTCTATTGTGACAACAATGGAGCTATTGCGCAGGCTAAGGAACCTCGCTCACACCAGCGGACCAAACACATACTACGGCGATTCCATCTCATTCGAGAGATCATCGATCGAGGAGATGTGAAGATTTGCAGAGTACCCACAGAGGCTAACGTCGCAGATCCCTTGACCAAGGCTTTGGCACAGATGAAGCATGATGGTCACACTAGGTCATTGGGTATTAGATACTACAGCGATTGGCACTAGTGCTAGTGGGAGATTGTTAGTGAGAGCCCTAGAGCCAATCATATGATGATTACTTTTTGGACTCATTGTATCATATTCTTGTATATATATTTCTTATATATAAAGGCATTTCTTATGGTTATTGTACTTATGTGTATTGGTGCCAAATAACTTAGTATAATAACGTCCTTGAGTAGAAGGTTCTTATCTATATCAATCGATTAGTTGAATCGATAGTGAGATGATATAGAGAACACTACTCTTAATTATTCCTAGTCAAGTATTAACATTCAAGGACAATGTTAATGCATAGAGACTAGCATGTAGGTCAACATGATGACTTGATCTCACAAGTCATGGATATGAGATATCAAGTTGACACATGGGTATACATTAGAGAATGTATACTGAATGGCCCGCCATGAGAAAGTATCATGGATCGTTATATGAGTGTCATATACTTTCTCATGTGACTATTAGTATGACTATAGTCCTAGACCTGAAGTTACCATAGTTCCCTACATAAGGAGTTACGTACTTTGGCTTCGTCAAACGTCACCCGTAACTGGGTGGACTATAAAGGCGATTACTGGGTTTGTAACAAATTATGCGGAGGGATGTGAGTAACGTAGATGGGATCTATCCCTCCTATATGACGGGAGTGATATCTTCGTTCTTGATAGAGTAAGACCACTAAGTGCATGGCCATGCCCAAATAAGGCAATATTAGATATTGAGCTTATTTGATTATAGTGAGTCTACTTGGAGATCAAGACATATAGATTGATTTGAGGATGACACGGTCTATGCCTCATGAAAGATCAATCTAGATATCGAGGATAGAAGGACGTTGTCACATATTGTGATGGTCACAATTATTAGTCACAATGGTGATGTTGGATCTCGACATTCTTGTAACTTGGGTAGCAATGATGTGTTGCTAGATACCTCTCATTGCTTATGTCCTTAAATAGGTTTAAGGGCATTGCCAACGTTACAAGAACCTATAGGGTCACACACATAGAGCAATAGATGGAGAATAAGTCCATATGATGGACCGAGAGTAATGAAGTCAAAGTTTGACTTTGGCTAAATATGGAAAGTCCATAAAAGGCAAGTTTGACTTGACTCAAATTAGACAACTTGAGTTGGACTCGAGTTTGATCCAAGTGTTGGATGAATCTAATCATGGGAGAATAATGAAGTCAAAGTTTGACTTTGGCTAAATATGGAAAGTCCATAAGAGGCAAGTTTGACTTGACTCAAGCCACATCACCTTGACTTGACCAAGTGATGACTTGGCATCATCATCAAGGCTAAGTAAC